>PQWD01002147.1:10160-89076 GCA_019425675.1 Leucinodes orbonalis | reverse complement strand
CATTTAAATAATTCCAAAAATTGTGTCTTGTCTGTTTCATAAATGTTTACTAATGTTCAAAGCCAACAAATTCAATTGCAGCTAAGTATCTGTTTCTTAACCTTCAGTTTAATAATAGTAAAATAATGAATATCATTAGATTGTATTTCTGAACATATTAATACAGCAAAAATTAATAAAATTTTTGCACTTTTCTTACATCATTTTCACCAGCATTCATATTTTATTAAACAAAAACATTTTGATTATTATAAATATTGATTTAATAAACATTGCAATCATCAAACATTTCTTATATTTATTATCTTTAAGCAGATATGAGGCATCTCATTTTAATTCCTTAACTATTTAGTGTTATATAATATGACAACAATATTTATTGTCAAAAATAAATTCAATCACATCTTTCCGAAAAGAAATATATTTGGTTACATTTTATCTCTCAACCTATTTCAGAACACGAGAACAGATAGGTTTCACCTATAGTAAGATTTGTATAGGTTTTATCATCAAAGGTTTTATATATTTTATATAAATGCATGTAAGAGTATGCTGGAGCTGACTTTAATAGCTTTTGCAGGACTTAAATCCTGACAACAATATTTTGTTTTAGTTTAATCTTTTAAACTAATTGTTGATTAATTTAATTTGTTTTATATTGTACACATGTATGTGTGCCAGAAGCTGTATTTACGTTTTGATAAATTAGTCAAAGTCAAAGTTAAAAACATTTATTTCAAATTAGGCTTACAAAAAGCACTTATGAACATCAAAAAATATACAAAAATATAATGAAAAACAATTAAAATACTAAACTAAAAATATGAGTTTTGATGCTTTGAAAAAAAAGAGCTTCAGTGGTTTGGCCTGTTGAGAAAGAAGCACTCAAGAAAACTCAACAGTGTAGCCTTTTTTAAAAACAATTCCTTAATGTAACAATATATCATAAACACTGAAATAGCTGAGCAGTTTAAGACCATGGATTTTTATCACATAAATATTCGTCAATAGTGTAGTACCCTTTTTTAGAAAGGTGTTGTTTGATTCTAACTTTAAACATATGAAAGGGCAACTCTACAATATTTTGCGGTACCTTATTGAAAAACTTAATACATCTTCCTATAAAAGATTTACCTATTTTATGTATTCTCAAGTCCGGAACAGCAAGTTTTTATTCCTAGTATTAAAATTGTGTGAATCACAATTTTTCTTAAAGGTGTTATAGTATTTACGAACATAAATTAAATTTTCTAAATATATTGCGATCATACAGTCATTATATTTATTTCTTTAAAAAGTTCCTTAAGAGAGTCACGTGGTCTAAGGTTGTAGATAAAACGAATAGCTCTTTTTTGTAGCACAAATATTGTATTAATGTCGGCAGCCGAGCCCCACAACAGTAGACTGAAGTCAAAAATCTTGCCGTTTCTATATCTGTCAAGAGCCTTATCTTTCTAACAGCATAAGCTGCCGAGCTAAGTCTACCAGCCAGTGATTCAATGTGAGGCCCCCATTGCAGCTTTGAATCTAAAGTTACGTCTGTTCACTTTAAAAAACAATGACGTATCATCAGCAAATAGAACTATATCCGAAAGGCTTTTACAATAGTAAGGGAGGTCATTTATATATATTCAAAATAAGAGAGGGCCTAAAATGAACCTTGGGGTACTCCCATGCGATAAGTAAGATTAAGTCTTATAGAATCTTACTTATCGGAAGGGCTCTTTCCGATAAGTAAGATTCTATAAGTCTTAATGAGCAGTCTGATACACCGTAATGTCTCAATTAAATACCCCTTACCATAGATTTATATGTACCTCAATGCCCCTTACTCTTAACTGAGATTTGCCCTTTAACAAAATAATAAACCCGGAAAAATACGGCCCGTGGCGTCCGTGCCCTGGACGCCACAGCACAAAATAAATAAAAATACCTATGAAAAATATAATAACCATTAATCATTTTTCAACATGTTTATTTTGATAACCAATTTGGTATTGCGGTGGAGACATCGCCTGCTGCAGCAGGCAATGTCCATCTTGATGCATCAAAGGTCTGTTCAATACCCAGGCAGTACAAACAATTGTGTGCATGAACATGTTTACAAAAAAAATGTATATAAGTATGTTTATCTGTTGTTTAGTACCCATAAAACAGGCTTCACCCTGAACTTGGGGCTAGATGGCGCTGTGTAAATGTCAGTGGATATTTATTTATTATTATATTATTTCACATTTTTAAGAGTCATTTTTGTCACGTATATCTGACCTTGCTGTACAGGGCAGGCAAGTCCTTGTCATGTGTAGACAATGTTGGTGGACAAAAGGTTAAAGAAAGAAGTGAAGTTAGATGTGAGGCAGCATCAAAAGTAAAAGTTAAGAGGGAAAAAAAAGGAAATATAGTGAAATTGCTGATTGTCTTTGTTGATAATATATTCTTTGAAGTTTAGATTTTTCATTCAGATATTTTGATGTGACTATATAACTATGGCTCGTCTTTACTAAGGCTATGGGTGGCTAGGAGCTTCATTATTTTTGGTATATATTTAGATAGAACATTTTATCTTGGAAGTTTTAATCTGCGGAAACTAATACTTTTCAAGAAAAAAATCTGAAAGTTTACGAAAAACGGGATTTTTAAGGTTATTTTGACGTTTCGTCAGAAGCAATGTCTTTTTTGTAACAACGAATGTTTTTATTTTACCAGATATTCTAACTTTTGTGTTGCTGTTTGAGTTTTCTAACAAAAAATGTCAGAACATTGTTTTATTTTGTGCTAAAGGCTTCTATTCTGCAGCTACTCAAAGTTAATTCGGTGGACAAGAAGCTAGTATGTAAATTACAATCTATATAGACTCTGACCAGGGTTTTCTGGGAAAGACCTTAAGTAAAGGTTTTTTAGTCTGGTATCTATCCAGGTACCAAGGTTGCATTTCCATTTACTGTCATTTTCATGTCTCACTTTTACTGACCAAGAACGAAAACAGTTATCTCACATCTTTCAAATAAACGTTTTTAAAAGACTGATGATGCCTTAACGACTTGTTCTTCACTAACATTTGTATTTATACTGTTTGTTTTCTGCTTTATTTGTTATTATATATAGGATGAGATATTTTACCAGGCAAGTAGTAGGTTTTGTAGGTATAACAGTTCCTTGGTATGGGGACTCTTGTCTCGTGCTCACTGAGCGTTGATACCTCATCCGGGCGGAACCTGACCGCCATGACGTTCGCGACTCTATGTAATCGACACTACCTTTTACTGTGCTGTATTCATAAGCTTTTTATGTTCACTCAAATTAGCTCAGTCTTCTATAAGGTTAATCTTAGGAAAAGTTGTTAAGATACATAATTATTAATAACCATAACATGAAACAAAAATCGCTAACAAAAAAAGATAATTTACAGAGTGGTTAATTCTGGCTACTTGTATCATTGAGTATCGCTTAAACATTCTTTTGAGTCATTAAGTAGTAAATCTCTACACTGTGTCCTTAGTTTACATTATTGTAACTTTTAAAATACATACGGTAAAATTGTCATTGTCCGACTCCATTTCATTTTCACTCGCATTTTGGCTCCTTTTTGCAATTGATGAAAGAAACAGTAGTGTAAGTTTTTAGGTTCCGTAGCCAAATGTAAAAAACGGAAAACCATGAAGACCGTCAAGTCTGTCTGTCTGTCCGGTATGTCACACCCTTTTCTCCAAAACTAAATCAGTACGCTATTCAAACTTTGTTGAGTATATGTATTCTGTAACCGCTATAAGGTTTTGACTAGAAACTTTAAAAAAACTTAAATATTTTTCCATCGTACCCCTCTCCAAATGTAGGTGATCAATGTGTAGATAATTAAAAATGATTTATATATGCCTGACTGTTGGTCAATTTTTGTATTATTTTTTAAGAAAGGATTAAATTATTATTTATGAAAGTGTCGTCAACATCATAGGATTATAATCGATTGTTATAGTTGTATGACGATGTCTTTTATGTTTGACATAGGTACATTACACATTTATTAAAAGGAGTCGATAAGAGTTAAGTCCGCATTTAACTGGTCGCCTAATTGAACCGAAACGTTATTGTAGTCATGAATCTGACCTTCTTCTTATTGTATTGCAATTAAATACACATTGTGCATATTTATTGGGCAACTGCCTTCTGGTGACAGCAATGTATGAAGTTGCGTTTATTTATGTTTTAGCTAAGACCAGCTTTTTGTATCTGATTCATAGGGCTTTTATCCGGCCGGCTCTCCGACAGTTATTTATATCATAAAAAATATGAAACCAAGTAATAACGTTATTAAGGCGATTTGACGGTACCCATGACATTATTATAAGTATCAGAATAAAGGATTCGAGATGTTTGACCTCAAAGGGCGCATAGCCAGCTCGACGCAGCGGAATTTGCCGACTTGCGAATTCTCTGTATGCATTGAAATAGCTTGTGCAATTGTACTGTGTCCGCCCGCGAGTGCAGCTCAGTTGCGACGCGCTCACACCGTCCGCTCTCCGCTACGCACACTCATCTCTCACGCGTAAACATCTAGTCATGCGTTTGTGTCGTATCAATATCAACGGATTTCGACTTTGTCACGGAGTCAATATTTGTCGGTATATGGATCAATGATTTGATTGCTGTTTACTTCGAACAGTATAATGTTAATGTGCAGTGTATAGACGTTCTTACCAGCCGGTGTTTGATTATGACAGTTATTTGAAAGAAAGCAGATAACAATTAAAAGGTTTACGATGGATTCAACCGAAGCTTCGTGCCCTTTATGTAAGAAAGTTTTGTTATTTAGTAGTTTTAGTGCATGTTTAGCAGTAGAAAAGTTGGGTTCCAAGAAATTTTATGTCAATAAACTTTGAACAACTCTGGTTGCATTATGACATTGTTTAGATTAATCGATAGTACACGTTCTGTCCCCCGACTTGATTATATGCGATTCTGTATTGCCAACATAATTTCAAATGAAGATCCATTTATATTTGTTATTGTTTGATTGGTCGCGTCATTTGTTTATTTTCTTTCATCAAAGTGTACGGTGTAGTCGACATTGGAAACAATCGGGATTTAAAAACAATACTAGCATACAGGTCTAATGATTCACTCGATCGCTCCATAATTTACAGCAGTATGTCTTACTATCATACGTACGTGCGTGCCATTTGGTGACACCGAATCGTATTTTTTTGTGAAAATTGTTAATGGAAGTGGAATATATGAGCACAGACAGCCTTGAAGACGTTGGTACATGTTGCCTTCCTTGCCTAGGTTTGTTCCTTGTATAAGGGCCTGCCTTTGAGAGTTGCTGCTGACTTCTGTTTTATAAAGTATTTTGTAAATAATGCTTATTTTTTATAAATCTGACTTTCTTTTTGTTACATGTGCGGATTCTACGATGCCTTTGATATAATCAGCGGTAAGTTTAAAATCAAAAGTTATTAATCTCTTAAGCGTTTCAGATTTAAGAACTGACGCTTTTTAAGGTATATACTTATCTGCGCTCGCCAATTTTATTGCCCGGTTAAGCTGTAAAGGCCATCTGAGGCCAACAGCAGTAGTCAGTTCAAGAAAAAAAAGGAACTGGCGCTTGTCCTATAAGGCTTATTATTATTATTGATAATGACGGTATTTATTGCGTTGTTATAATTTCCAATGAGCGATATCTGTAGTGAGTTATTGGGTCGTCAGGACCGTTTGTCGACTAAGCACGTATTTGTTGCGTGCGTCGTTTGAATTACGAGTTGGAATTCGCGACCGCTATTTGGCCCTGGTAAGGCATCGTCCGTCCAGCAAGCACCATGACACCAATACTGGCCGTCCCTATGGGCCCCGGTGAACGCGACATCGACACTTGCACATCGTTACCGATTGGAGTGACGAACGCGTTCGTTATCCACGGCGAGCAATTTGCTGTCGTCGTTTCAGTAAGCGAATTTGAAATCGCCGAGCGGTCGTTGCATTGTGAATTTATTGTTTTATGTTATTGGAACATTACTCTTTTTTTCCCGGTATTCAGTCGCTTGTTTGTTTGTCGCGTCCATTCCTCGGTTTGTACTATAATCGTATTCGAATCCCTTTCCATTCCAATGAACCGATGTGACTATTTTTTTCTCCGGTCAGCCACTAGATGCAGAGTATTTTTATAAATAGGGACCATTAGAATTCAGCGCCCTTATTTTAATGATATTTCACCAAATTTTGTATGGCTGTTTTAGTTTACTAGATACCATAAGCTTTTATCAGCTTTGACGTTTAGGCGCGGTGGTTGCCGTAATCAGCTGATTCAACGGAACGAACTCTTCACTCCTCCGGATGTGATTTGTCGACGGAAAAATGTGTTATCGCGTCTGCTTGCGAAGTACATAGCTGTAACTGTAACAGTATGTTTCCTTCTTGAACTGGGAACGGCAGAATATTGTTGTATTAATAATTAAAGCTTTTGGCCGTTCATGAAGGTGTGTTGTGGTACGTTAACTGTTCGTGATAAGCAATGACTTCTGTGTCCGAATCGCCCCTGAACAGATCGAGGAATAGGCCTGTCTTGGCTCGCTATAAACCAAATAGTGGAAGTAAAGAACAGGTAAGAATAATACATATTTTTTAAACAATACTTAACGTCAAATCTCAGTGAACAAATTAATTCCTTGTTATTATTGTTATCATTTTATGATCTTGGAAAACAGAAAATATTAATCAAGTGGGTACCTCTATATTAAGTGCTAAACAGTACCTGCTTTAATAATATCTTGTGTACTAGATATTTGTGGTCATCTTTGTATTCTTGCGGCGTTGCATGTAAATGCAGCCTTTGTAACAGTATTTATTTTTGGGTGTAGAAGTGTATAAAGGGAAAATATCAATATTATTACTAACAGCATATATATAAAGTACGCATTCGATGAACCGACCTATTACAGAACCGTTATTTTTCGGCTATTTTACTTACAGTCGAACCAAATATATTGTAACAATTATAAATTTACAATTTATTTAACAGTCAAGATGATATTCCTTTATTATACATTTGTGCTTTCTTATAATAGATTTTGTATGTTAAGTTAAACATTGGATCCCTATGCATTAAGTATGGACGATAATAAATTATGGCAAATTGAAAATTGAGCTCGGAATATACTACAAAAGTGGTTTTCCCTTTTCATTTGTCATTTACTGGTTTATATTTCTTTTAAATATTAACTCAACATTTTTCTGCTATTTACTATTGTATGGACAAATAAAACGTTGTCCTTCATCTTGCATGCTTGATTTGCTTTCTAAGGTTCTATCCTTATGGATACTTAATTATATAAATTGCAACCTGGAATTGCAACTAAGTAGTAGTTTTCCTCTTCGTACAATGACTAATTCCTACATACAGTGCCTGGCATTGAAACGTTCTGCAATGATTGTGTTAAGCACAAATGTTCATTTATATTAAGTATAGGTTTTAGTGGGCGAGACTTTGTTTGTATCATCCATCAGGCTTGCGTAGGTTTTCCTTTAAAGCATCAACTTTACTGCGTTGACTGACAGATACTATCGCTTAATGTTGTAATGCATTTAAGGCATTGTTTTACATATAATAATATCTGCTTAAGACTTCTCATTATATATAGTTATTTTTACAGTTTCTAATACAGCACATGCAGTTTGTGACTTTATTACTCTATGGCGATGTGTTAGTCTATTTCCAACCCAGTCCAATTTCAACGAACTGGTGAGTTGTTAACGTTATACGTTTATGTATTGGGATTTGTTTAAGAAACATTGGCTGTTGGTTCTATCGCACGTGCCTGTTTGGTTAAACAGCACGTTTACCATCCACCATCTGCGTTTACTTATAATTACGTACCGCCAAATGTGCACAAACTACACAGTACCCTTTATGTAGGTCAAGTAATGTAACTAAGACATATGAGCAAGTATTCTAGAATTTTTCATTTACATATGTATTGGCTGTGTTTACTCATCGAATGTTAATTACAAGTACGCTCTTTTTTCCCTTAAGTGATATATATGTATACGTTGTCTATGTAGTAAGTCATTTGACTGTCAGTTAAAAGCCAACCAAAATAATTTTATCGCTGTTAATGTTTTCACATATTACCTGTTATCTGTTAAGGTATTTAATGCTTAGAGATAAGTATATTGAGTGGTAATAATTATCAGGTTTAGATGTGTTTGTTATGTTTAACTGGAAAATAAAAAGATTTTATAACCATTGTAATAAAACTGTCCGTAACACATCTAGTAAACACGTCAAGTAACGTTAGAATCTAAATATATATCACGATATATAAATAATAATAATTATAACAAATCTAATAGATGTAACTAGTGGTTTGCCGTATGAAGTATTTAAAGTTAAAGAACTGTGGCTGACTCGAGGACTGACTCAAGGACTGATTATTCATCTATCATATGTTTCGATTAAGCGACCCAGCTAGCTTCATATTAGCTAAAAGATACTAGTTCTTTCGAGTTGTATTTTATATATTTAAGTAGTATACTATATCATACTTACCGTGTTTACATATTTAGTGGGAAATATAAACTTTAGGATTCTAAAGTGACTAAGCCGTTATACAGACAAAATGTTTCGAAAACGTCACGAATTTATGTATGCCGATAGTACTCGTAATTAAAGTTAATAATATTTTAAAAGTTTCAAACAACAAATTTGATTGATGGATTAACAACCTTTTTGTTTACGTTTTCCGCAGCTTACTAGGCCTATTAAGTTTACATCTTTATTATTTCTTTCAACATGTTTACGGTTCAACACACCTCTTTCGTATCCCTCTGAGGAGAATTGTAGCGTTTGCTGACGGTAATTCGCTTTCGTTGTATAAATTATACGCTGGCTGTTTCTATCACAATATAAGATGCGTTGGAATCGATAGCAAACTTTCACTTGCATTATTCATTGGAGTACAGTAGTATTGATGGGGACATAAGTGGTTATTGCATAAATTTATATTTAAAATAATTGCAATAATATTAAATAAAGATAAAGTCGACTTCTTCTGCATTATGCATTCTCAATAAGTCATAAAGACGATTTTAGGACTAGGCCTTCATCAATGCTTCAAGGTTTTTGGCTATTACCTTCTACACTGTTCTAGTACCTACGATCTTGGACGTCCGCCAGAGCCTTGTTCGTTGCTCGCTAAGTCTACGATGCACCCGGGGCAGGCCATGTTTGCTTACGAGTGCGTTCAATATTTACCCATCTCCATTATTTAACTTATTTTTTTTATAAACGTAAACTATTGTTAAAGATATTGTGTGATATTTCAGTCATACAGGATTTATGTTAAGTGTAAGTATTGCACCAAAATTGGTAATTTTCGTTTTTAAGTAAATTTTCGTCTTAGAAATAATTATGCCAGCTGGTGGTCGCCAGTCTCAGATACTTACATAACTACTGGAGTCGAGAGCGCTGTGTTACCTTGACCTTAGTTTTTTATATTGCAGAAAGCTTGTACTGTCTGAAATAAAAGGCCCTGTGTAAAGGGTGTTGTTAGATTCCTAATTATTAAGTTATTTCAAAGCAGCAAACTATTAGTAACATTCCGTTTTTCAAAACATGTGTTCCTTACGAACAATGAATACCGAACAAAATTTGATTTCAAGAAACAAACAATACTCAGAATGCAATTTAATAGCTATAATATTATCCTAATTTTTTATAATATTACCAGATATATGCAACATTTCATCCTATAAATTGAAAATTATTTAAGAAAAGATCCGTAACAGTTCCGCTTAAAAAAACACGAATACGGATACGGAATTCTTTTTGCTTGCGGATACGGATAAGAATATCTGGAACGTCACTAATATATATCTGTAAAAAAGTTGTGGATTTGTATGTTATGTTCTATTCTCAGCGATCAAAATAATAGACATACATTAGTCCATTGAACTAGTCATAAGAAACTGACTTCATTCTGGGGCTCCGCAATGCAGTCTGCAGAGATACCAGATTCTTAAAAAGTAAAGCCTTTCTTTTTGCAAGTGTAAAGTATTTAGGTGACGTTATACCTTTGATATCACAAAAACTACTCAAAAGTTATTTTTTAAATATCCAACTTAATGGATTAAACCCCATGCGATTTTTAATGGTCTTCTTAATTAAAGCGCTATCTTTAATAGCGCCATCTAGCGATAGTTTGACGTATTGTTCATGTGCAGCCGCGTATTTGCGCTTATGCAACTATGCAAGTTATACAGTCACGGGTAGCTGATAACATACGAGGTATAAACTAGATGGCGCTCAAAGGTTTTGGGAATTATCACAAAATCTGGGGGCACGGAGGTGCTCACGCCAAACGAGCCAAGCGGAGCGCAAGGCACTACCTACTCTTCCTCGAAAGTGTTATTTGAACTCTCATAGTGTTGGATTAAACAGATAGTTCATATTATTATTATAAATAGGAGGGAGAGGCAGAGTGGAATTTTATATGATTTTATGAATCATATAAAATTCCACCCCCTCCCCGTAACCCCAAAACAATAACTATAAAACCTATTAAAAAGTACCTAAAAACATCACCTAGCAACTTACAAAAAGAACTGAAAAAACATTTCATGTAAAATGTTCAAGACGCTTACATAAGGTTTGCGCTGTGAAAAAGATATCAGATCTCATGTAGAGCCAAACTTCTGAATCTACACGTCTTAACTCTACCGACCCTTACTTCAACAAATTCTAGATATCAGTAAATATTATATATTACTTTAGATCAGAAACTAAATATTCGCATCACCTCCACGACGTACATGTCACTAAGGGGGTGAAAGTGGACGAGGTAACTGATTTTTTGTATGAAAAATGTGTCTCTTCCTCTGAGATGAAATGAAAAATGTACATCGGCCCACCAGTATGCAGTGGCGTGCACTCCATATATGCAAATAAGCAGTGCATACCCTGTGCGTCCAGGCAACCTGGAAAATCGTCAACATATTAAACGATTCCTACTTATTCGCTCATTTTCCTCAACAGATTTGAAACCATAGGCGATCTGCTGTCAACAACAGCACTCAATTCTTTTTCTTATTTCTTCTTCTTCACTTTGCATACTCTACTCAGAATCTCTGTGCACGCCACTGCCAGTATGGTTGATACCAATGAGCAAATATTTTTGTTAGGGGCTGAGGGTCCGATAGTAGACAAAACCGTTTTGAGTACCCCACACCGGAGTGGAATAAATGTTTTATTAACTGGTTCAAACGCATTTCAAAGTGTATTAATTATCGCGGAGAATTATTTGAAAAACAATAAATGGTAATAATCAATTATTACACTATCCTCATTTCAAACGTCACAACTTAAAAGGCAGCCTCGTATCCCTTTGAAATTATTGACTGATTGATATTCAAAGTCCCATAATAAGTTATTCTGTGATTATTCCTGTAAAATAATGTTTAGAGCGACTCAAAGAGATCTTTGTTTTTATCAAACAACTTTGCATTAGTGTAAATAAAATAGCATGGCGATGCGCGATGCACCGGAGGGTTGTGTAGACGCGGTGGTAGGATCGAGGGTGCGGACGCGCCTGCGCGTTGAAGCGGTCGATCGCTGTACATCACAGGAACATGCAATGAACACGTGCTCTATTGAAAAAAAAACACGTTTCAACAATCCCAAGACACCGGTGATACTGTTGGATGGTTTGTTAAACTTTGCTTCGAGTACTGTCGGTGCAACGTATCCATGCCGAGTGTTCACTATACCTTAAAAAGTACTTCCGCTAATAGTCCAACTAGCCGCACCGATATCTTGCCGTCTTCGGGTCAGTTAGGTCGATGAACTAAGCTGTCACTTCCTTTAACTATTGAATGCATTACCGGTGACATAGTTAGCATTTATAAAAGTTTATTTTGAAGGAGTTTAAAATTGTGTTATTAATACACTCTCTCTTACGAGCGTGGTTTCTTCTTTACTTAGAAACTAATTGTACATAATAAACTTGTATAAATTTATATTTATACTTTTAAAAATTATTTCCTCCTCAATCACAATTGATAATATAACCAATAATTTAGGAACGTAAGACAAAATTTAGGCAATCAATATAATATCGTATTGTATGTACATAATTATAAGGAAGAAATGTTACATGCATGCCTAGTACGCTCGGCGTATGTTGTGTTTGTTTAGGTATATATTGACCTTGACAGAGAGTAAAGCAACAATGCAATTTCAACCCTCCAGTCGGGCAGTCGTGTAGCAATAATCCAGAGAGAGATCCAGAGATGGTGCGAGCGGCGACGTCGGCGTCGAGTGCGGCGGGGTGTCGCACGACTCCGCCCGCGCGCCTCGCCGCTACTCGAGCTGTCAAACCGCCTCCGACGGGCACCCGGCTTGAACGTTCCTACCTCAATCGTATCAACTCGCGATCGTATCGTAGTGCGCACTCGGTGACTCAGTGTGAGTGATATTGTTCGGTTCGCATGACGGAAAATAATCCAACATGAACGGCAGCACGACGGTGAACGGGGCCGCCGTCAACGGTACCACTGGACCCCTCAACGGGATCGGTGCTGCCCCTAGGACTGCGACCCTCGGTACACCCAGCAGTTACGCATATACCTCCACCGGATCCTTGTTGGGCCGTAGTGGCACAGCTAGGCCGGTGCCACCGCCTACTCTTCCTAAATACAGTGGCTCGTTCAGTGCAGGAAGCACTACGGGTCTGCGGGACCGAGATCGCGAAGGCACTGGTGGTTCTCATCGTTTGGCAAGTCTTGAAAGATTGGCATTGCGCCAAAGGATAATCGAACAGAGTTCAAATAACCAGGTGTCTACTGGCACTCTGAACACCGCGGCTACGAATGGCGGGCCCACCTCTGCTACAGTCACCCTCACCGATACGGCTACGGTGAGTCCCCTTTAGCACATCTCGCACCCTTAAAATATTCCCCTAATCGAAGTTAGCGCACCCCGGCATAGGAAGGTTTCGCTATTTTAGAACGGTCAACCCTCTTTTATGTAGGTATATGAGCGTATATTTATTTTAGTAGGGTCTAGGTTTTTTCTTAACGTATTAATAATTAATGAGTACTAGCAGTCCTCTAAATTGTTATTCTTAATAACTTAATTTGTTTTCACTTCGTTATCGTTATCGAAGTTCTTATTATATTACAATGCTAGTTATACCTATCGTTATATTGATAAAGCATTGGAGATACTACGCTACTTCGATCTTTATGTTGTATCTTATATACGATGGTTAATGATTATGTTTCAATTGCATACGTCTCTGTTAGGTTTTGTTTACATTCAGGCACATTGATGCCATAACCGTGTCAGGTGTTATATTACATCACAGCTCCAGTAGGTACCACGTCGTACAGTTTCGCATGAGGCCTGTTATGCTGGTTTGCGTTTGTAACCTTTTTTTGACCAAGTACAGCATTCTCATTTGTTTTAAAATTTTTATTTAGGAACATTATAAGTGACAAAATCTCAAGTTCTTTCACGCAAAAATTATTGTCTCCATCGATGTAAATTTCCTTTCTCACAATCACAAGGGATCACGATCACGATTTATCAATACAGCTTATTTTCGTGACCAGAATCAGTCTGTTTTGTTTTTTTTTATATTATGTCTTATGCTTTCCTTTGTAAGGATATGGCTGGCATCCTACCATATTCCCACGCAGTTCCTCATGTGATAGGACTGGTTCGGGCTGCGGGAGGGGTTGGGCGGGTGACTGACCCCCATGTCTACAGGGTTAAAAATAACCTCATGCATCGGCGGCCATTCTGTTCGCATGTGTCGAATTCACTAAACAGACATTAACTGTTTCACGGTCGCACCCTGACCTGAAAATTCCCGGAACATTAATTTAGTCAAGACTTCTTGGAGATTCAATGTTCGTTTATTTTGTAAATAAACAGGATCAGCAAATCGAGATTTTTAGTCGATTCGTAGTTTTTCTTTTATTTGGTTTCAATACAATATTGTAACGTGATTTCTTTAATTGTCGCAACTTTAACTTTAATCAAATCTGCCCGCTCGCTCTGCTCTATATATGTACAATTTGTTGCATATAAATAAATGGCTACGATATACCACCGGATGATTTTACAATATCTCATTCAGTACACTTCAATGGATTACTTTTGTTCAATGAGGTAATTGTAAGACAACTGCTCGATAAAGAAAACGTTTATTTTAGAGCAATATGATTATTGTGTTTGCTGGATGTTTATCTTTTCCTAACAAGCAAACTGTTCCTAGTAATATTTGTTATCAACAGTTTTGTGTTATCGCAATTGACACGTCTCGTGAAAGCTGTATTGATAACACTATTTAACTGTTTCTTCAAGATATACGTTGAACAATGCAGATCATTTTTGTTTTGAACACTGCAAATTACTCTTAAACTTCTTCAGGCATATTACCTTTTAAACAAAACGGATTTGGTTTAAAGTTTTTCACTAACCGGCAAAAGCGGTTGGGGGCACGTTCTCCTTCGGCATTGTTACGCGCGATACACAAAAAGCCAACCACATATCCGTACTCAGGACATTCTCGACCTTTGCTTGAGTAGATAAGATTCAAATCATGTTTCATCGAACTTTCGTTTACGTTCTTTAGCGCGATCGACCCTCGCTTTTGTGTGTCTGGTGGGCATGAGTGTGACGGGCTGGATCCTTTTGCAGCTATATGTAGTTATGGCCATAATTAACTCAAGCCGTACGTACCTGAGTTAACGCGGCGCAGTACACACGTGAGGGTACTTTAAACTAACTTTTGCAAAACAACATTTCATTTATATTTTATTTTTATAAATTAATCTGATGTAGTGCTCTTCAGTTAGTTTTTAAGTTCTTAGGCAAACAGAATCACGTTATCTAAATGTAAAAGCTTCTTATACGCGCTTACACTATTCGCAGATTTTTCTGCCTATTATGTATGTGTGCATTCCTTTTAAATTATTAGATATATTTAACTAATTTCCCTAACAGACGTCCACTCGTCAAAACGGATGATGATTCTAAAATAACGTTGATCGTGTAAATATTAAAAAAGACCATAAAATCGTTCGTCGTTTTTTGCTGTAAGTGGTTGCTAGGCAACGCTTTGTTACTAAAGATTTTCATAAGATTTGAACTTCTGTCAATTAATGAGCATATATTATTTATATCACAAGAAAAATGGGCTACAAGTATCCTATGTCCGTCTCCAGGTGCTAACTTACATCCCTACCAATTTTTATCCAAAGAAAGACTGTTCTTGAGTTATGGTATAATGAACACGGCTTTCGTGGTGTCTTTATCACTCTTTCCTTATGAAACACTAGATAATAAATTATTTTTACAAGTTGAAAGGGTAATAAACTTAAAAAAACAACGTTCAAGTGTCTATTTAAAACTGTGGAGGTATTTTTTTCTGACAAATTGAATGACTGAAACCTGTAAGTTCAATAGGTATTATGACGTGACAACAAGAGAATTGTGGCGTAAATTTTCGCCCCGTGTGTCAGTGGTGCGACGCGCTTGTTTGCCCCGCGCGCCAGCCGGCAGCCGGTATCGCCAGTAACTTAACCTCAAACTGACACAGTCGTGAATGGTGCTTCATATTACAAGAGCTTATTTGTTTCAAAATACATTTATTGTGCTTTGTTAAACGTGAATACTGTGTTAAAATGACATAATTAAAATTTAGTTCGCTTTGTCGTTAATGTCCTTACTAGCACCGTTTTTGTAACTGTGTTGGATTGATAATGCAATAAGGAAAGCAAAAGATTTAAGTAACGCCGCGTTGTTTATGTGTGAAATGGTCTTCAAACATTTTAAGTGTGATGGAATCTTGAAAAGTTTTCGAGTTTAGGTGTGTTTTTTGTGCTGCCTTTTACATGTGGATGTGAGCAGAATGGCAAATCGTGCTTTAAATAACGGCATTGCTCATCAACCTAAGATAACTAGATGTGCCAGTAGCGTCGGCGACAGTGGAACTGATAAAACTAAAGTTGGATGGACAAGCCCTCGCGACATCTGGAGAAACTTATCGTTACGTAGAACAGCGATATATAAATAGACATGTTATAGAATGATGTGAGGTTAGTGAACGAGTTCACTTATAAAGCGATATTGACGTCTGTTTATTGATTTAGCATCGGAACTATCAGTTGTACTATACGACTGGGTATGGCGCCTACAGATAGCGTACTGTCACTCCCATATAATATCGTTGTCGTAGACTTAAGCCAGTATTAAAACATGCGTAATGCTAAAATTTATATTTTGCAATTTCTAAGAATAATAATATTTCGTAATCTGTTACGTCTGAGATGGGGTCAACGACTCTATTCTCCAGAGTAACAGTCGGAACAATCACGTTCTCGCCACCTTTACGTATGAGCGCATTTGATTATTGCACCATTTATCTTATATGTATCACACGTAGCTATTCTATCTGATGTAGTTCGTTGCATACAAAATATTTGCGCAACGACAATTGACGTGGGAATACCAACATTCTTTGTTCAACTTACGTTTATTAATTTTCCATTAATTAACCATAACGTTTTATAAATTAACCTTTAAAGACAAAAGTGTGTGTTATGTTTGGTAACTGGAACTTCGACATGCGCGCTGAGGTGGTATTTTCGATGCAGAGAAGTTTCAAGGCATTTTTTTCAATAAACATATTTTGCTTTTTTAACTGTATAAGCATTATTTAACACTAGTACCATCTTTCTTACCCTACTTGTTGCAATATGCAAATGAGTAGGCGCATCGTGATTTTGCATAGAAATTATGGTGACTTAAAAGGCATAGCATACCATTTCCGTTCATGAAATTATTTGTATTCTTTTTGATAGCAGAGGATAACAAATACGCTATTTGATTGAAGTAACTTAAACGCACATGTAAAAACTGTCTAAAAATAGTGTATTCATAAATATCTTCTTACTAAATTATTACCGAACAAGTTGACACGTTGCGTTCTCTATTTAACTTTCTTGTTATAATAACCTTTACCCTTGCAAGCGGCTTATGTTATTTTTAAAATACCTATATATCTGTAAAAAATAATGTCACAGTTACAGGTTGGCAGTGTTAATTATAACGACAATAAATTGATTTAACCTCAATTAATACAATTCATGGTCTAATGAGACCTTAATTATTGTGTTATTCAGACGGTATACGTGCACCCACTTATTCATGTGCAGAAACGGCTCCCTCTGTTAATTCTCGTTAATAATCCTACTAGGTATAAAGATGATTGACAACTGCTTAAATATTACGTTTTGGTATCAAAAAGCTATTTATGCAATCTTATTTAGAGTCCTGACTTCTTGAGTTTGCTTCCCTAGTCGATAAAATTAATAATTCATGATATTGAATGAATGTATTCTATTAGACATACTTTAACTTAACAATTATAAGTACCTATTAATTCTATAATATGTATGTATTTGAAAAAAGTATACATATAAGTATGTCTTGAAAAATTGGGGCTAGAGGGTGCTGTGATGTCAGTGAATATTATATTACATACTAGCGGTACCCCGCGGTGTTACCTGCTTTATATTAAATTCTGCCGCAGTGGAACGTAGTTTATGTGTTTATCCAGGGTGTAATCTAACTATTAAAGTCGCTTCGGAAGGCTACAAAATGTTTAAGCTAACTATATTGAGCTAATAGAATTATTTCCTAGAACTAGTTCCATCAATAAACATAAATTCAGTGTGATTCATTGTACGAATATCAATGATTCAGTTAAGATTGAAGCGGCATGCTTTATTTCACTTAAATTGAGGGCTACACATATCAATAGATAAATATTAATTTACATCATTGTTACTTTCAAGTTCCTAAACGAAGTAGCCGTAACCGGTTACACTTTTGTTGCGCCGCAGATTTCTGCTTTATACGCTGATACGAGATCATGCTCATAAAAAATAGTATTGATGTCTTACGGCCCGCGTAATTTTTCTTCTTCTGAGACACGGATGTTCTACTTATTATCGTCGCACAATACATGCATTGAGCTCATTCTCATACATACATATGGCCCAGTCACTATTTAATTTTCGATATCGCGAATAAGTTTCAATAACTTATATTTAGAACAGGTATTATACAATTATATGTAATGTATTTTTGAATTAATGAAAATACGCATTTAGCATTTAATGGTAGTTCAATTTCTTTTTTAAATCGTTTAGTTAAATTGGAATGATAAATGAGATGTTTAATACTACTAGCAAGTCCAGGTTTGCCTACGCGTTCAAGATGGGATACTATACTACGCCCACCTTTGCGTTTGCATAGAAGATGATTAATAAAGGTTAATTTATATGATGCGTAGGTAACTGCCCACTCATCTGCTTATTGTTGATTGTATAAATGAAAAAATATATATGCTATACTTACAACTGTTAGTTTCCACTTGAGCAAAGTTTGATAGGTAAATATAAAAACACCAACAGTTATTGCTGAAATATACAGTTAATGAACTTTGTGCAAGTTCTAAACCTAAGGCCTGTTAACAACAAAACAAACATTGCTTATGGAGGTATAATACTTATTGTAAATGATATCGCAATAATATTAATAAGACATTTTTATTTGTAGATAGAGAGACTTTTCAACTATTGAAATATTTTGGACGAGACATTGACATTGCATTAAATGTCGTTTTAATAAAAGTTGAGACGAGACGTGTTGATTACATTACCACTGAACAATGTCTGGGAATTGCGTAGAAAATATGGTAGTGTGCGCGAATCGTATAGAGAAAGTAGAGTTAAATGAACCGACGGATACCGCGACCCAAATTATCGTGCTACCATCTTTGGGACTGCATCGAAATCAGTGCGAATAAACCGGTCATTTTTTAACCGTTTACTTTAACATCGAAGAAAAATTAAACGCATTTACCACTTAACTTTCGTTTCTGTTTCCAAATGTCTGTTTTATACTATGTAGTGATTGCGTATATATGTCTACTGAAAATAATAATAACCGTAAATTAAATAATTTCATTAATAATACACTTTTGATGGTATTGTAGGCGGGAGACAAACAAATGACAACAGTATTTATTTTAAAAATTACACATTTTAACTTACTATTCAGGAACATTTAAATAGTTAATTCTTGAAAAGGTATTGGTTTTTTAATTTATTATTTAACTGTATTTTGGGGGTCGAGAGGAAACCAAAACTTGGCTTCAAAATTAAATCGACTCTTATGCTCTGAGGGCCGAGATCGAACTATGTTTAGGGTAGAGATGTAACAATACCATTGAGGTATCGATACTTTTACTTCATACAGTATCGGTCGTCAAGTATCTATACGTACTCGGTATCGATTGCAAAGTTTCGATACTTACTCGTATCGAATAGTTTTTAGACAAGTTATTACTTAAAGATTAGTCAAATAAATTGAACTCTATCGGCTTTCAAGGAGCGCTTTCACTTCTTACCAACTGAGCTGTTTGTGTTGATCGAAATCAAAATCTTCGTTTCTTGATTAAATACGCACAGGTTGAAATTGTCACACATATTGTATTATAATTATTTTTGTATGACCTTCCCACACGCACTTGGAAGTAAACAAATCTGGGAAAGAATGGTTGTTTTTAAACGATAGTAAAGTACTCATATGATATGAGTACTTTTAACCGATTCCTACTCGATACTTAATTATAAAGTATCGATACTAAAATACTTGGTATCGAATAAAAGTATCGAGTATGTACTTGTGTTTACTCATATAGTTTCATCCCTAGTTTGGGGGTCCAGTGGACACTTAATTTTTTGGGGGCCCCGGTGGACACTTATTTTTTTAAGGGCCCGAGGGTCCGAGAGTGGACAAAAGCTCTCGAGGCACTTGCAGAAGATAGATACTTTTCATGGTTCGGTTAAAAGTCACTTTAGGGAACAGTATTAAGTGTAGAAGGCAACCTATTAGTAAGATTCATAGTAGTAAGTTAGTTCTGAGCAAGGAGTGACTCAGAGGGGGTGTAGTCATCGCGGTAGCGCAGCGGCAATTGTCTCCGAGCGATGGCGCCGCCACGGCAAGGGATTGCAATTCTGCAAATACTGGGAGTGCCTTAGGGCGATATTTTTTATCAGCTAAGAGCAATCCGCACCGATGAGGTGCTTTATTCCTGATTTTTATTCTTATTAAGAATCTCTGCAGAATTATGTTTATTATTAAAATACTGCTCAGTATTTTGTATGGTTAATGAATCGCTATAAATACCACGAAAATAAGTGACGTTATTTTCCTGAACATTATCGTCACCTTAATAGCGATGACTTATGTTGGGTATTTATGAGTGTTGCTAGTTTGCGTGGAGTAATTAGTCAGTGAGATTTAGCTACACCGTGAACGACAACAATAGCTGCTGCTGCTGTTTAGTGCAAAAAAATACCCGGCTGAGTAAACGTTCGCCGTGGAGTTTGTCTTAATTTATAGCTTGTTTCTTTTGCAAATGGAGTGGTCTTAATGACAGATTCATTGTTGGTTCATTATTATAACGAAGATAAAACTAAAACTATTAAGTGAAGTGACCGCGCTTCTATGTGTATCGTAATACGACTATTCGATATATTTGAACTGTAGTGAGGATGAAAGAACTCTATAAAACACGATGTTCTTGAACAAATTAAGGACTAGATTGAGCATGAAAAAGAGAAATTAAAGCCGCAAATAGATAATAATATTGAGTCAAATGTGAGTACTCTATGCTATACCTATTATATTTCTTATTCTCTAAGCTCGAGCGGCCGCGGCCGTTCAAGTTCGACGCTTGTTGTACTTCGTATTGAATGGAGGCATTCATATTCCATACGATTGTTTATTCATGCTTTCACTCAAAACAAACAAATTCCTGATCGATGTTGAATGTGATTATTTACGTTACAATGTCCGTGCTTTGGTATACAATCGTCGGATGGTGTAGCCCGCGCCCGCGTAGCGATCAGTGAGCACTCTAAACTTGTCTCGTGCACCATTATATTAGAGTTGCATAAATTACAGTATTTCAGTTATTTTTACTAAACATTTGTATGTATTAGATTATTTAGTTTTAATCTACGTCCTAAGTGAAACGCTGCGTTTGCGTCTAAACGTAATGCGTTGGTGTTTATTAAAATATATTATGTACGTTTTTGGGTGACTCAATTTATTGTCTTGAATGTTTTAAATGTATAGAGTTCGAATTATTATGTAATTCAGAGGAAGGAAAACTCAGGTAAAGTAAAACTTATTAACAGGTTTGAATCTTGTTACTTAATACATACAAATTTATTATTATTATAGGCGGTGATAAGTACAAGGGTTCCATGCACCACTACGGGAGATGCCCAAATGCAGTTTGTGTGTAAGGCGTCGTATTTCGATGTTGCAACTGTTACGTGATTGTAGTTGCCAGATGACAGAGACGTCTCTCATCTCGCCTAATTGGCTTGCGGTACGAAACGATATGGTTCGTTTTACATTATTTTTAACAATAACAAACCTGATTAGATATGTTTGGAATGAGATCCTTCGTTTTTCGGTCAGAAGTAAACCATTAAATATTAATTTGATTTAAAATTATTGACGCTATTGTTGACTGTTTCAGCAGTAACACCTTAAACGCAATGGCGCGTATGTCTTTCCATTGTTGGAACATCCCTGGGCGATATTATTAGAACCAACAACGCAAGCGCATAGGGTCATTACACTTCGCAAAACAGCATAAGTAAGACTGCCATTTGTAGACATTCGTGACTTTTAAGGGAAAATAAGAAATGTGTTATAAATATGTATGTCAACTATCGAATGCTTCCATTGTATCCATACAGTCTGAATCGTTTTATTTCAATTGTCTCTAGACTACTTGACGTTTGAATAGCCGGGAGAGTTCTTGACAGGAAATATTTGTCAAAGTAATCGTCGGCCTATATTTTATACGCTACCAGTTTGTCAAGTACGTACTCACTAGAGTTGCTAGTAGGTACTTTACCATGTCAATTAAGAATTGTTAAAATATTACAAATAACGACAAAAACCTTACTTAAGTTTGGCATCAATGTCGGTGCAGCAAAGGTTCTGCGTGACTCAATATTTCAAACGTCTCACCTGGCTAATCAAATGCAGCCATTTACTTGTTTCATAGTATTGCTCATGTTATCTTCGTTATTACGAAAGATTGTTAAGCTGGCTTGACCTTTCCTTTAAAATAAGTAAATCATTAGATATATAATTACAAAAAGTGATAAAAGAACGCAATGCTCACCGAATCACTATTTCTGGAGATAATTCGTTCATTACAACGCGAGACCGCTTCGTAGTTTACGACTGGGACATCGATACAGCCACGTAATTTGTAATATAGATACGACCATACACTTTTATATACTATATTTATAGTTGCCTTGGTATCGATGACTCATACTTGGAGCCGGCTAGACCGAGAACACGCGCAGTATTACCGTTCTCATGCCGAGACGAGAGCAAATTTGAGACACTTGTTGCTAGGCCTCATTGATTTGAGTGTAGGTGTGTAATCATCACAATTGATGACTGTACATTTGTTACTCCATAAACCTTTTTCTTAATTTTTTATATGTGTATGACTTGTATTTGTTTTTTTCTACATATTCATATGCAATTTCAAGCAGTGAAACAGTAAATTATGTAGGGTCTCAACATTTAAGTCATAGAAAGTTCACAAAGGCTTTTGCCAAGCGCCGTTTAACATCGTAATAAACTCGTTTCCGAAGTTGTTTTTGATCTGATGTCCGTTGAACAGGCTGACTTAAAGACTCAAAAATAAAATTATTTGTGCCAAATGTAAAGTATGAAGTATAGGTGTTGTATAGGTGTATAGGTACTACTGAGGAGGACCATGCAATGAAAAAATACACACTTTACTGACCCTCCCCCTACCCAAGATTTGTGCGAAGTTTAATTGAGATGCAGTCCGTTAAAATTACAGTCTGTGCCTCTAGGTTATAATCATTATCTATCGTGGCTATTAAGTAGAGTGAGGAGAGAGGTTATTACTTTTTTTAATGGATGTACTCTTAAAGACGATTTCTATTTGAAAATCGTCAAAACTATTTATCTTCTGAAAGCAAAGTTTGAAAGTAAGATGAAGTCGGAAGACTCTGAAGTCTATCGGGCAAACTCTTCTAAACATTCTAAAATCAAGTCTATGATAATTAAACGTCAACGAATATGTGAAATAGGGGGTCTTGTTTCTGCGAATAATATGATAATCATGGTAAAATGTATCATAAAGTTCTGCTGTTAGACAGATAAACAAATATTACATCTTTCCATTTGTAACGATAATCGCAGCATACAATACAATATTCATAAATGTGTTGTTAAGAATCCTGCCAGAATAGTTGGCAGAAGTTCGTTGTTTGGGCCCCTGGAAATAAAGGCTGAGGCTTATGTCATCTTTTCTTATGAATGTTTTTGCTTACCTTTTCATGTTTTATTCATTGAATAAAATATATAATAAATCTGTATTTATAAGCGATAGCGCGCTTTAATATTTATACAAGTTTTTGCGTGCGACTACGCCCGCGTGGAATAGTTACTCGTACTTTGGATTAACGCTCTCTTTAACCCGCTACTTCGTTTATATAGGTGAGCAGAAGCTCCAAGTATGAAAAAATACCCCCGATTTTGAAACATTCTTCATAACTGCTCTGCTTCTATTGCTCGTAGCGTGATGATATATAGCCTTTAGCTTCTTCGATATATAAGCTATCTAACACTAAAAGATTTTTTTAAATCAAACCAGTAGTTCCTGAGATTAGCGCGTTCATTATTTTGATACATAAACTTCTCAAAAATGGTGATAGATAATGGTGACCTATTTACCCTACGTTTGACTAATGTGTAACATTTCATTTCAGTTACAAAGTAAACGCGAGCTGTTCTTCAAGTCGGAGTCGGTGAGCGGCGGCGTGAGTGCGACGGGCCCTCCGCTGGGTGCGCCGCCCGCGCCGCCTGCGCCGTCGGCACTCAAGGACGCGCTCGCCAAACGGTCCGCCACGCTGCCCGACTCGCACGAGAACAACCACCATGAGACCAACGGCATGACCAAGCTCACCAACAGTGTCTCCATCGACGCCAAACCTCCGTCGTCTGCGCCGCCGCCGACGCCAGCACCCCCTGTTCCCAACTCAGCACCGCCCGCCAACGCTCCGTTAAGGAGTACAGAGAATATTATGAAGGTGAATATGACTGAATATGTATTATTTTGTGGTCACATCTTTCAATACATAAATCAATTTTCACGTACTAGTAGAAATTTTTAATTACGCTCGCTACTGGACAAGACTAGGATCAGCGCGGAGGGTCATCTAGACTTTATTTACTATATGATAGATCAGAAACTAAATATTCGCATCATCCATACAACTTAGCGAAACAGCGAAGCCATATACATATTTACTGATATGTGTAATTTGTCGAAGTTAGGATCGGTAGAGATAGTCCGTGTAGATTCAAAGCTTGGTTCTACGTGAGATCTGATATATTTTTCACAGGGCAAACTTTATGTGGTCGAATTGGCAACATTTTACATGAATTGTTTTCAGAGGGAATACCAATTTGCACTTGTGTTTAGTAATGTTCCTCTGTGTCGTAAACGAAGTAGTCATAATTAGTATACCTAATCCATCATCATTTCACACAAAGTACATGCGTCAGCGTTCATTTTGCTAACGGTAATGAAAAGCTATTTGTAAGCTTACGTTAGTTCAAGTTAACTGTTAAATCCGTGAAATTGGGAAAGTGTCGCCTTGTTCTCGCTTTACCCTTTCGGTTCATGCTTACAATTGTTAGCGCTATGCGGATACGACTTTTTGGCTACTATTGATTTGTCATGGGAATTTCATTATGGACTCAGTATCCATGGTTCATTTCCTTTTTATAAACATAGCGTACTGAACTGAGTAAATAATAACAGTGTAGGCTTAGATTCGATTTTTTATTACATTAAATTATTTTAAGATTATTATAGAATTCCTTTATGATGCAGGTATTTAGTATTAGTTATTCTGTGTAAAATAGAGAACCATCGGGTTAGTTTTCTTTGGGGATACTGCAGTAAAACTTAAATAATGATTACAAATATATTTTTTCTTTTTGTTGTAGAAAAACGATCACCCGCCTGTCGCACCAAAACCAGAATTGCCTAAGTTAGAAAAGCCAAAAACCAAAGAATTAGATGGATACGTCGGATTTGCAAATCTACCCAATCAAGTATACAGGAAGGCAGTCAAAAAGGGCTTCGAGTTCACATTAATGGTAGTTGGTGAGTGTTTACATCTATTATTATTAATCAATTGATTGTATTCAGTTCCATCTTTCACCAGAACAGTAATTTTGATCAATTAATATTGCTAAGCTACATAATGTTTTGTTTTTATGATGAAAATACGACTTACCGTGCTCTATCATTATTAAGTTATTAAAATGAATCTTTTTTATAATTACTAATCAAGTGTTCTGTTTAAAGACTTTACAAAAGAACATCAATAATAATAGATTGTCAATTTGTTTTATAGGTGAAACGGGGTTGGGCAAATCAACTTTAATAAACTCATTGTTCCTGACTGAAGTATATGACAAGGACAAGCACCCAGGACCTTCACTACGGGTCAAGAAGACCGTTGGAGTCGAGACCAGCGTAGTGTTGCTTAAGGAAAATGGAGTCAACCTTACACTCACCATTGTCGATACACCCGGCTTTGGAGATGCAGTCGATAACAGCAATTGGTAAGAGTATTATAATTAAATTGTGTGCAGGTAACTTTTTTCTAGTTTATATACAGCATTGGGTATAAGCTGCCCAAACCTTAGATAACATATCAATTAGGACTTGTGACATAAGCTTTTATTAAACATGTAATGGGAACAAAAGGTTTGTTGTTTTAAATACTACTTAATTTAAATACATTTACGTATCCAAGCCTGACTGCATGTCATTACCTTATATGTTTGTTAATCACATCTAAATAGACGTCTTCATGGCGATCATTAGCAAATAGTCAAGTAAATCTTACGCTGCATATCCAAGTATTGGTATGCGATACACAACTGGTATCGCATTGCAAGATTAATGTGGTAAACCAAGCATGATTTGACACAATTCCTCAAATACAACAGATGCGGCGTAATTATGAATACAAACATTATGCGCGGCCACTACTAGGCTAATTGCGTATCAAATAGAGCATTCGACATCGTTAAATTTGTACTCGGTTACTTTATAGCTGGCAGCCGATAATTGACTTCGTGGAATCGAAGTATGAGGAGTTCCTGAACGCGGAATCGCGCGTGACACGAAAGGCGGCGCCGCCGGACACGCGCGTGCATTGCTGCCTATACTTCATTGCTCCCAGCGGACATGGCCTCAAGCCGCTCGACGTCGAGTTCATGCAGCGGCTGGGCGATAAAGTCAACATCATACCGGTCATCGCTAAAGCAGATACGATGACGCCGGAGGAGTGCAAAGATTTTAAGGAACAGGTAAATGTTACGTGCAGAATGTTCACTGACACTTTAACCGAGCTACGAGTATATACTGTGTTAGATTACTAAATGACATACTTTTTTGTAAAAAAAAGGGATTCCATATGTGGATAGTAATAAATAAATAAACACTGACATTCACACAGCACCATCTAGCCCCATATTAAGCAAGGAACTTGTAGTTAGGGTACTAAACATTTGATAAACATACATAAATTTCTTTTTTTGTAAATACATAAATTATACATAGTAACACCCACACATATAAGGAGAAGACAAACAGACATATTATCATTTATTATTATATTATATTAATATTATTATGTTCATGTAGGCATTCTGATCATTGTCAATTATTTTTGCTTATATTGCTAATCAGAGCTACATCTCAATAATAAAAGTAAAAATAAACCCTATGGAAAATATTTATGACCCGCCTTACAAACCTTTGTCCGCATCTCTGAACACTTTTTTATACTATGATTACCTGACACATATAATGTAGTACCTTAATGACAACGCCCTGTTATTGCCAATACCAGGTTGTATAATATTAAAATCATTCATTACTCATACTCTACTAGACACTTGTATTTACTAAGCCTATTGTTAGTGAAACACACATAACACAATGTATAAATGGACACTATTAACCACATTACAATGATTCACATAATTACAGTCAAAACTATGGGCGAACAGTCATAGGCCGTTTATTTAGTTCTAGCTGTTCCCCTCGGTATAAAATATTCTCCCTTAGTAAAACATAGCTGTGTTTATCCCGGGTCAGGTGTAAATTATCCTTATATTTAGGGGATGTAATTTGAATCAAGAGAAGGTTCTTATTTTTAAGAAATGCCACTGTTCTCATTTTCACCCTGTATGAGATACTACTACTATATTGGGAATATACACTGATATCAACAAAATATACATATACAATTGTAATACATATTATTTGCAGATATAAATGTATGTGTGACAGAAACAAGTAATTCTAATAAAACTCGTATATATAAATACCGACTCGCATATATAATACTGAGAGCGTCGGTGGCTCAGTGGTGTGAACTGTTGTTGAACCCTCCTACCGGGAGGGCTGCGGTTCAAATCCCGCCACGTATTAATGTGTTTTCGAATTTTCGAAAAATATATGTACGGTATCCGACGCTCTTACGGTGAAGGAAAATATCGTGAGGAAACGCCTGCGAAGAGATTCAAAGGTTGTGCGTGAAGTCGTCCAACCCGCACTGGGCCTGCGTGGACGACTAAGACCTAATCACCCTATTCGGGTAGGCTCGTACCTGATGCGTGCATGATGATGATATAAATACCAATAAGATAAATCAAATTACAAAGCAGTGCCTAGTTAATAGTAAACATACCAAGGTTTTATTATATACGTTTTCCATAGATAATGAAAGAGATAGCCCAACACAAGATCAAGATCTACGACTTTCCGGAGAGCACGGGCGATGAGGAGGGCGGTGATGCGACGCGAGCGTTGCGCGCGCGTGTGCCCTTCGCCGTGGTTGGCGCTAACACGGTCATCGAGCAAGATGGCCGCCGGGTGCGCGGACGCAAGTACCCGTGGGGGATCGCTGAAGGTGAATATTATACCTTGTTACCACTACACACTTTTGGTTTCTGCATCTTTTCCTCGTACATTCGTGAAATGGACCATTTAGGGCAGACTTCACCTGGTCCGTCCAACCTATTGGTGCTCTACCGCGCGCTCTCAGTCCATCTGCTTTGCCCTGGATCACAATTCACTCCACCGATGTGTCTTCTCGTCGTGTGATATGTCCAAAGAAAGTGAGAATGCGACCTTGCAGATGATTTATCGTTAAATAAATGTTTACAGCCATTAAGGCCAAAACTAAGTATTAGCCTGTAATATGGATAAAAAACAACGGATAAATACTTATATACTATTTTTTGTTAATAAATACATATTATACATAAATATTAAAGTATTTAAACAGTTTTGGTTTTTTATAATATATAATGAGAAATGATCCCTTTCAGGGGGATACGTCCCACCCTAAACCCCCCTGAGTAAAAAAGCTGACTTGTGAAGTCATATACCATGTCGATAATAAACAACGGATAAATACTTATATACTCTTTTTTTTGTTAATAAATACATATTATACATAAATGTTAAAGTATTTAAACAGTTTTGGTTTTTTATAATATATAATGAGAAATGATCCCTTTCAGGGGGATACGTCCCACCCTATACCCCCCTAAGTAAAAAAGCTGACTTGTGAAGTCATATACCATGTCGTTGTGTAAAAAAACGATTCGAGTTAAGCTTCGGATCTATTCCATAACATTCCATCTATTTATAAACTAGTACTGCGTAGGAGGAAAATAGTAAGTAATGTTTTGGAAAACATCCGCCCTCACTTATTAATTATTGTAATTAAAACATGACGAACACAATGGTGATTGTTAATCAAAGAAGTTTTCAGGAGCTAATATTGCTTATTGACCGTTACATTTTGGAAAATAACAAATCTACCATTAGGTAGCCATACCACATTTAACCTACGTATATATCATTTTCAATATTTTTTTTTCACTTTGTGAACTATTAGATTAGACAAATGCCTAATTTGGAGCGAAATGGATGCCACTTCTACTAAGTTAGTTAAATTATGATGCGGCCGAAGATAGATTATTGCCTGTCTAGTTAAAGTTTGTTCACTTTTGCTTTGAAGATGCCCAGACCATACCAGTGCCCGTTGAAGACGTTGAATACTAGTTGAATACGTTCGCAGGCATAGAGGTCCTCCTCAGCTCACCTCAGCCATACGCAGTATGAATGTTGAACAAAAACGATTCAGAAGTCGAAATCCATTAATTTCAAATAAGGCTTACAAAAAGCACTTTTGAACGTCAAAAAATATACAAAAATACAATAAAAAACAATTAAAATACTTAACTAAAAATATGAATATTGATGCTTGAAAAAAAAGCGCTTCAGTGGTTTGGCCTGTTAAGAAAGAAGCACCCAAGAAAACTCAACAGTGCAGTCTTTATTAAAATAATTACTTGATGTAAAAATATATTATAAACACTGAAATAGCTGAGGAGTTTAAGAACACGGATTTTTATCACATAAATATTGGTCAACAACTACCCTTTTTTAGAATGGTATTGTTGACTGTAACAAATAAATAAATATGTGAAATGGCAACTCTACAGTTCAAATTTAAATTCTCTACAAATTCAAAACTAAACTGCCATCATGGTAAAAAAAATATCTTAATATTAACCATTTGTTATTTCAGTGGAAAATTTGGAGCATTGTGACTTCCTTGCGCTACGCAACATGGTGATCCGGACACATCTGCAGGATCTCAAGGACGTGACCAGCTCGGTTCACTATGAGAACTACCGGTGCCGCAAGCTGGCAGGCCTATCTCACGACGGCAAGCCGCACAGGATCAATTCCAATAAGTATGTTCATGTTGTTGTTTTTGTAGATTTTATTAATTTCCAAAAATCTTCTTCGTTTTGTTTAAGATTTGCACACGTAAATTTGGAGATTCATGCTTCTGAACAGTTCGCAACCTTGTTCTTAAAATAAGTCATGTATTTATTTATTATTGACACATAAGGGTCTTTATGATGCCTGCTTAGTTTTTGTTGTAATCGTTTTAAAACATTCAGTCATTATTTTAGATCTAATATTGATGTTGAAAAATATTAAAACTATTTTTATTTACGTGTTGTGCAAATTTTAAAACAGTTTAATGGGCAGTTGATAACATTTGTGTTATTCACTTAATTTTGGTTCTGACATGTGTTCAAGTGGTGTTTTCATTTACTCTTAACATAATTAACAAAATAGAATATTACATTAATACATCTGTATTTATATCTAATATTTGGCAGAGGCATGGGTAGATATATCAACCTAAGTAGACAGGGTTGAATAATTAATGATTCACTAATATACTATTGTTTTTTATGACTGCTGTCACCGCTTCAAGGTGACCAGACCCACATTTTTAACTTATAATCAACTGGATATGTTAATTTTTTTACTAAATCATGTTTATTACTTGTTTCTGTCATATTCATTGCTGCATGTCTGGTCACCTTCTACTTTGTCGATTTTCTACTGTCGCATTTGTGTGCTGCAGATTTTTTGTTTGTTAGATTTATATACAAATAGCTGCATAGGACATTCTTTAATTATATTTGAATGATCTGTGCTTGGGCATGCAGAAATTGAATATTAAATTGTTGCGGTATCATCTAATATACCATTGGCAGTTTTAAAAACTCACACAATTACAATTGATGTTGGTGAAATGATTTTTTGAAGTGGCCATGGTGAATATCATAAATCATAATAACTTGCCGTCATACGCTTTCCAGTGGCATTAATAAATGTGTATTGTCCATCATTGATAAAGCGGCGCTGCAAGGCGATTGCGCCAATTCGCGTGTGTCACACATCATTGCACGCCTTGATTTAGTATTAATGTGTGTTTGCAATAACCTAAAAGCTGTCGCAAGAAATATTGCATTTACATACTGGATCACTGGTGTTACGATTCAGTCAAGTCACGTCAATAATAATTTATGCATATGAAACATTAGTTGCTCCACATTATTGAAAAAATGCATCCATTAAACAAAGTGTTCTTTAATTTTTTTGTTAAGAAATTCATAAAATGGTTATCAACAAGACTTTTACTCTGTCTCTTGGATTCTGATCTTAAATTAAAAATATTATTATATATCAGATATTCCCATTAAATAGATTTTATGATTCATATGTTATGAATGACACTTTTACATTGTTGTTCAACCAATGAACTTGTGTACAACATTTGATTAAAACTAACTCATAATAACAAAAAAGTTTCTACTAGTTTTAATTATGATCTCGTGTAATGTGTGCGTCACAAATCACATTAGTAATGCCACTGTGTGTGTGTGATCACGAGAGCACGCGTTCGTTAACTCTGGTTGTGTTGGTGTTCAGTTTGTGCCCGCAAGGACTGATGAACAGTTTCATGACCGTCTGGTAAGTCTCGGAGCGCACGACATTGTTTGTTACTGTGTTAATACTATCGAGCCCTGCCACTCATTGTAAATTTTGCACTGAGTGTGCACGCCACTCTCATGCATGTGCACATTACCATGTTAACTCCTACTGATTGGTGTGTTTGGTGTGCCTATAATTCCCGTCTGCTGCCTTCTCTAAATATACATTCAATTTAATTTGGAATGAATGACTCCCCTTATTAAGTTGCTTAAAGTGGTCCATAAATATTTGAAAAACATTGTACACCCCACTATTACAATAATTGTACATATAAATTTTACACGAAACAAATACACTTTAAAGTATAGTACTTCACATCTTTTACTACACTAAACATGTTAGAAAACTTTGTTTCTGTAGTTAGGTTTGCATGACTTTTTAATTTTCTTGCATATTGTGCATGTACTGGCATATATTACTTGAATTTATTTTAAAATTTAACAAAAAGGAATGTAACGATAAACAATATATTACCTTTTCTAAAAATATGCATAATAGGTTAAAATGTTTACTTTTGATTTATAATCCTGTTGTAACCTTTTGTTAATAGAAATAATATGGAGTACAAAAATTCACATTGTATATTTGTGTCATTATTATCGTTCGAAAGTGTTTAGCCAGTATGATTAATATTTCAAAATTAAATTTCTTTATCTTTCTTGTATTTTTTGTTAAATGTGTTAGTTAAAATAATTATTTAGATAGCTCTTGTTGTCATACAATTGGTTTGTTCTCAGGAATCCTCTAGCTCAGATGGAAGAGGAAAAGAGAGAGCACGATCTCAAAATGAAGAAGATGGAGAGTGAGATGGAGCAGGTAATTAATTTGCTTTTATGTCTTCATACTATCAATATTCTGGTTAGGTATTTTGTGACTATATAAATAATACATAATCCTTCCATGAAGATTTACTAGTTGCAGGTAGATGTAATCTTGTTTGTTGATCAGCAAAATACCTCTCAGGCAGGGGCTGCTGTATTTGAAAACCGTTACATATATTCTGATACAGAAACTTTTCTCATTTTACTATTTTTGTGATGAACTAACAAAGTATAGCATTAAACGGGGAATGTCATTTTGTCAATATTTAAGTTTCATATACAGTCTGTATAGTCTATAATTTGTTAAAGCAGTTTGTAGCACTTATCCCCTTGTCCGTTACTGCATTGCCAGGAGACGTCTGACAATAAGTTTGTAGGTAAAAAATACGTTTTTTTAAAACTTCTCAAAAATTTTAAGTCGGCTTACATTTCCAAAATTCGAATAACGCGTCGCCTTCACTCCACTGCCGTGAACTGTGCAGGTGTTCGAGATGAAGGTGCGCGAGAAGCGGGCCAAGCTGAAGGAGTCTGAGGCGGAGCTGAGCCGGCGGCACGAGGCCACGAGGCGGGCGCTGGAGGCGCAGGCGCGGGAGCTGGAGGAACGGCAGCGGGCCCTCGCCGCCGAACGCCTCGCCTGGGAGCGCGACACCGGCCTCTCGCTGGACGACCTGCGCCGCCGCTCGCTCGAGGCCAACAGCAAGGAGTACGTACCCACTGAGTGTGCTCTAGCCTCGCCTGGGAGCGCGACACCGGCCTCTCGCTGGACGACCTGCGCCGCCGCTCGCTCGAGGCCAACAGCAAGGAGTACGTACCCACTGAGTGTGCTCTAGCCTCGCCTGGGAGCGCGACACCGGCCTCTCGCTGGACGACCTGCGCCGCCGCTCGCTCGAGGCCAACAGCAAGGAGTACGTACCCACTGAGTGTGCTCTAGCCTCGCCTGGAGCGCGACACCGGCCTCTCGCTGGACGACCTGCGCCGCCGCTCGCTCGAGGCCAACAGCAAGGAGTACGTACCCACTGAGTGTGCTCTAGCCTCGCCTGGGAGCGCGACACCGGCCTCTCGCTGGACGACCTGCGCCGCCGCTCGCTCGAGGCCAACAGCAAGGAGTACGTACCCATGAGTGTGCTCTAGCCTCGCCTGGGAGCGCGACACCGGCCTCTCGCTGGACGACCTGCGCCGCCGCTCGCTCGAGGCCAACAGCAAGGAGTACGTACCCACTGAGTGTGCTCTAGCCTCGCCTGGGCGCGACACCGGCCTCTCGCTGGACGACCTGCGCCGCCGCTCGCTCGAGGCCAACAGCAAGGAGTACGTACCCACTGAGTGTGCTCTAGCCTCGCCTGGGAGCGCGACACCGGCCTCTCGCTGGACGACCTGCGCCGCCGCTCGCTCGAGGCCAACAGCAAGGAGTACGTACCCACTGAGTGTGCTCTAGCCTCGCCTGGGAGCGCGACACCGGCCTCTCGCTGGACGACCTGCGCCGCCGCTCGCTCGAGGCCAACAGCAAGGAGTACGTACCCACTGAGTGTGCTCTAGCCTCGCCTGGGAGCGCGACACCGGCTCTCGCTGGACGACCTGCGCCACCGCTCGCTCGAGCCAACAGCAAGGAGTACGTACCCACTGAGTGTGCTCTAGCCTCGCCTGGGAGCGCGACACCGGCCTCTCGCTGGACGACCTGCGCCACGCTCGCTCGAGGCCAACAGCAAGGAGTACGTACCCACTGAGTGTGCTCTAGCCTCGCTTGGGAGCGCGACACCGGCCTCTCGCTGGACGACCTGCGCCACCGCTCGCTCGAGGCCGACAGTAAGGAGTACGTACCCACGTTATTGTACCTTAGTACTGTTCACATCGGGGAGCGGGAATCCGGCCTATATATACCAACTTTATCGTCATGTTTGCAGTTAAAATTTCTTAAACTACTAAAGCGCTAGCCTGCTTCAATGTCGGACTGTATATGATCGTGAACTATATTAGTTTGTGAACCACTACATGGCGGTAGACTCTGTACTGAGTCATCTAGGTAGTGCCAGATATAGTGCAAAATACGAGTGCTATGCACTTTTGTTTTTCGGGATGAGGCCAATGTAGCTAGTAAAATTACCGGATATAAGAGATCTAACATCTGTCTTTCCGGGTGACGGGAGCCGACCAGTGGTGGCTACTTTCTGTTTTTAGTTTTCATCAACAGTCATCGGGTGTATCACTTACCATCAGGTGAACGCACTGGCCGTCCCGTTCACTTACAACAAAAAAACATTTACATATTTTTTACTATTTTGGATCACAATTTATACGTATCTGTAAATGTGTGGACTACGTGATGAGTCTATTTTTAAAATAATGATAACTGAAAACAAATAAATGAGTCTGTATTAAAATTAATGATAACTAAGAACCAATTACTGAAAGTCATTTTTTATCTTAATCCGGCGCTAATCTGTAGTATAAACCACAATTTGGTAAGAAGGACTTTGTGATAACCTTGATAAATAAGAACTATGCTCAATCTTTTAAGTGTTATAATTATACCCAATTAACACAGAATAAATCAATATGCTTGCGCACTGATTCTTTAAAATTTCTTCCTAACATATAATATTTAACGTTGCAGGACTGTTGACGGCAAGGAGAAGAAGGACAAGAAAAAGAAAGGTTTGTTTTAAATGCAATGTGCCGGCGGCCTCGTACCCACCGTAGCTCGCGTGACTAACCCGCGCGGCCGCTTTGCGATGCGACGGATCGCATACAAACGTTTCTCTATGGACCATTACAACTTGAAATACCCGCGCTCGCAATGCGGCCAACTATCAAATCAAAAGTACTCACTAAATGTAAGTACCTATGTTACTTAAATCTAAATTTCGAAATTCAATATTTCAATGATCAACCATATTGTATTTGTGTATTATATAAACGAGATTTTAATGAGATTATGAACTATAGTTTATATACATATAGTTTTCGAAATTTGTTGAGAAACATAGGTTTTGTGGCTGACCTACATTGGATTGTAATTACTCAAATAATACTAGCGATTTTGATGCTAATGAGATTGTCTTGAGCTAGGTATTATTTTTCATTGATAACTATGCCTAACTCTCGGATATAGTGCCATTTTCAATGTTGTGACTCGTGTCGCTACTTTTGTGTACACTCTTTTTTGTATTGTACATTGATTTGTCGACGTTGCTTTTAATTGTGTGTTAAGCAACTGTGTGCTCACATATTGTTTCAAAGCTGTTCGACAGAATTGAAGTGACAAAATCTTTATCTTTTTGATGAGTTTTATGCATAATATTGGCATAAAACAAGTAACCAATGTCTCATTCGTAGTTATTTCGGACAGAATTGACCAAATAAATGTATATGTTTTAGTGAGATTGATTACATTGGTGTAATTATCACAATTGTATGTTGTAAATATCAGTAACACTAACATTTCAAACCAAGTTAATTGTGACAACACATTTTTCTATGAACTATACTCTCTTTTCACTTGAATTTATAAAATCTATAATACGATTACGTATTGTATTGTGTAATTTTCAGATTGGTCTTTTAAGAGTGTTGCAACGGGAATAGCAATATAAGTTGGGCAGATGTCCCAACACTACGCACCACACTAGATTAGCAAGTAATAATTCTATGGTTAACTAGCGTAATGGAACAACGATTAAATAAAGACTACACACAACGTTTAACTATCTGACATTAGGACGGCAGACCTCGAAACAATTTTGGGCGAGATTACTTTTATGTATTTATTTTTAAGGTATTTTCCATGACAAAGCAGTTAATATTATAAATAAGGGAGGCCTAATTTTATAATATTTATGTTTTCAAAAACTTTTTGTAAAGCATGTTTTATATTGTTATTATATTTTTTTACTTAAATAGCCGATAGCACAAACATTTAAAGCTCATGATGTTAACAGACGTTTACGTCCACAAAGATGCCAAATAGCTTGTAATGACAGTCTGCTGAAATCGACTTTCTATAATAATGTATCATGTTTATTAATGAGGTCTATAGTTATCGAATTAGTGACAGTGGCGTGATTTATCCAGCTCAAATTCAATGTTATATAAGTAATAATATGATCTTTACTGATAAATATAGCATAGTAATGAAAACGAATGAACTACAAAAAAAATAAACAGCTTTATTAAATCCTCATTGTTATATTTGTAAGTAGAGATGTTAACAAACTAAAAGTAGTTATTTGAGATTAAATTAGGATTACTTACACCATTCTAAATTTTAACGTGAAATTAGATAATAAATATTTTTTACTTCTGTATCGGCATTACAAATAGGCTTGTGTCCACTAAAAAATAATAGGTCATGTTGTAATATATATTACTTCGTTATTATGTATAGAAGTAAATACAATTATTTATTTATTATAAAAATGTAAGATTATTAATATTTTTCATTATTTAAAACCGAAAAATATAAATTTAATCACGTGACAGTGAACGCCAATCAGAGAGCGTGACGTCAGTCAGTGCGTGCGCCATTGTTGTTGTTGACGTTTTAGTAGTAAATACACATACCCACTAACGATTTTTGCAAAAAACTTCTGAATTATCGATATTTCAAAAGGTTGAGATAAATAGCTATGGAGTCCGGATTTAGTAAAGCAAATTCGACCAATCTACCAAAAATTGACGCTGTTATGCTGGGAACATTTTTCGCAACTAACAGTGATTTTTGTTCTTCGGAATTTCGCAACGTTAAGACTTCAATGTAAGTAAACAGAAATGTAAAACATTACTTAGTAAGCATTCATTCAGTTTACTTAATAGAATGAGTTATATTTCCTGAAATAAATACTTTGATTTTAGGATATTTTTGACTTAATTTTATGTTAGATTTTTTTGTACCAACTAGTTGCATTTTTTTTTTTCAGGTCTTCTAGAGCATCATACGGAGACGATGCTATTAGCTACGTGCAGCTCAAGCGTGACGCCCATTTGTGCGCAGTGAAATGCAAAATGTGTCCAGAACACAAAGTTCACGCTAAACTATATGGATGCACCCTGATTATTGATGAAGAAGATGATGTGATTGTTTCAGTAGTATGTGAGGACTGTGTTGCTTCAAGAGGTGGTTGCAAACACGCAATCGCTTTTTTATTTTGGGTTCACCGTCGTAGCGAGGAGCCTTCTTGTACATCAACCGAGTGCTATTGGAAAAAATCAAAGTTGTCTAGAGTTGGAAGTACTTTGAAATCAATCACGACCAAACAACTGTCAAAGAGCAGCCCCCTTATTGCCAGCAAATAACATAGTTTTGGCAAAATTCATAGAAGAAGGAAGGAAAAGAAAAGTGCATGACTGCGAGCTTTTAAGATATCAACCCAATTATTCTCCAAGTGAAACTGAAGCACTTTCAATGCATCAGCTTATGCTAAAATATAAAGAGAAATGTGTTGATACTTTTTTGAGCAATGTTATCATTACAACAGCTCTAATTGAGAAGGTTAAAGAAGAAACAATAGAGCAATCCAAAAGCAATCTCTGGTTTGAATTAAGGTATGGCCGGATAACTGCATCAAAGGCTTATGAAGTTAGTCGTTGCAAAACAGCTGACGGTACACTTGTATCTTTGATACTAGGTGGAAAAATTCCAGAAACCAAACATATGAAACGGGGCCGTGTGCTTGAAGATCAAGTGAGAAGAACCGTGGAAGATATGCTAAAAAAGAAAATTACCAAGTGCGGTCTTGTATTGAGTAGTCATTACCCCATGATCGCTGGCTCTCCAGATGGATTATGTGATGGCAATATTGTTGAAATAAAATGTCCCATAAGTGCCAAAACTTATAAAAACTATATATACAATGGCCAGCCTTCAGAGAGATGTAAAGCTCAAATGCAGCTGCAAATGTACCTAACAGCAATGAAAAGTGGATACTTTTGTGTAGCTGACCCTGACTATGTTAAAAATAAACAAGTGGAAATTATAAATGTGCCATTTGATCATAAATATGTACAAAATATCAGTGAAAAGTTAGTCTTATTTTGGAAAAATAATATATATCCTTTATTATATAAGAGTGTAATATAAGATTGTGTTATTTTTATCATAGGATAGGTATAATATTTGTTATGGGATCTTAATAAAAACAATTTTTTGTATTAGTTGTTTTATTTTATCAAAGAGTCTTGTAAGTTAACTAAACCGCATGCTATAATTATAATATCATCTAGTATTTTAATAAAATTAAAATTTATACATGCATGTGGTTTTAGCATACAAAATTCTCGTAAACGACGTATTAGACGCTCTATATGTATCCTTATGCTGGCTATCTGTTTAGTTAACTTTGCATCATTTTTAGTCATTTTCACTCCACTTTCAACACTTGGAGGTCTTATCAATGTAACTCCTGACTTATGCAGATATTGTTCAACATGCTTGAAACCTCTATCTGCTAAAACAGACATACCAGGCTTTAATGTTTTTATAAAATCACATGATTCTACTAATAAAGTGTCTGTTGTTCTGCCCCCAAATCCAGGAGAAATATAATTTATTAATCCGTTGGGTGTACAGGATATTAGGTATTTAATTGTATTGGCCTTTTTATAGTCAGACCAAGTTAGGGCTTGATTTACTGCTTTGGATGGCTTCTGCACTTCAATTTCAAGGCAGTCAATAATACAACTGGCATTGTGAAAATTATGTCTAAATGATATAGGTAAGTTTTTTTTAGTCATTTCACTGTCAAGATTAACAATAAAAGAACGCATAACACTGGCTATTAACGGTATATTTTTATTAAACACCTTACTTAAATATGATGGAGTATTCTCATAATCATCTGCCAGTTGATTAAATGTATTATCCAACCTAATTTTATGTAAACATAATAATATATGATGTTTGGGAATATTTAAAGTCTCCTGAATAATGTCAATCAAGTAATAACAAGTTTTTGAGAGACCAATGTACAATCGAGGCTTCTTCTCTATCTTTTTTAATGTGTTCGATAGAGTCTCCGTAGCTTGTTGTTGTATCTTGTAATCTTCAAGTATTTCGCTGCAGTCAGAAGATGATTTGGTTTGCAGTGAATGCACAGAAGGTGAGTGACTCCTGATACCTTCTGAGTATAGAGAAATTTCACCATCTGAGGGCTCATCCTCGGTAAATATATTTCTTGTTATTTTACCCGTCTCCGCAGGTCTTGATTTCTTGAAAGTCTTAACTTTGAATGGGGATGTGAAACTTGATACTAGTGATGGTTTCAATGGTGACAATGCCTGATCTTTGTACCTTGCTACAGCTTGCACAGCTTTACTTCTGAATTTTGGTGTTATTAAGGCTTGAACAAACTTGTCTGATGTTTTACTTATAACTTCTTGGACTTTTTCTTCACCCAATTTGCAATCTAAAAATATTTATTTATTTAATCATATAGCACAGAGACGGATCATACTACAAACAAGGATATTTACAATACACAGTCAATCTAGAAGTAAGTATTATAGTATACACAACACATGGGGCTATAAAGATTCTGACAGTATTTATTATCAAAATAAACTTTAACTTTATAAAAAATATGACATTTAGTAGGTAACATTAATATTTGAAATTCATGTATGAAACATGTTGTAAATAACTTACCATTGCATGCTTGATATGGAAATGAAAAGCTGCAGCAACCAGCCTATACCACACTTTAATGTAATACAAGCCAACTACCACAGCCATCCACCTCCATGCGGAGCATGCAGAGGCAGTGCAATATAATTAAATAAATGATAACTATTTGGTTAGAATTAAAAATGATAAAAGTAATGTAACTATTGGTACTTGTACTCTGAACTACTTGTTTTGTATGTTAGGTAGACTCACTTGAAATGATATTAGAAGTATCTTCTAGAGATGAACTTTTACAACTTGTATTATATTCATTAAGACACTCTGCAATGGTCTCAGTTCTTTGTTTCTTTACAATGTATGGCCGTTCTATGATGCTGCTCATTCGTTTTCTTCTGTCTTCTTGGCACTCAAACTTTGTTGGAATGCAACCTGATTTCATAAGTATCTTTGATACTTTTCCCATGATTTGATATTCCATAAAATTCGTCATATCGTTTGGCATCTAGAACAATAACAATAACCTGTATTTAACAATGATGATATGATACCTACAACATAAAATCTCAGATTACATCAGTTAGTACAAAATTAAGTCAGAATCAAAATAACCTCAAATAATTTAATAGCTACATTTACAAAGTGTTTTTTTCTTTGTAATATAGGTACAGGGACTGGAAAGTCATCTTTGTTTAAATACTTACATCAAAATGATCTTCGCAAAAGTACATTCTTGAATCTACAGACAAAATACGGGCATCATCCCTCCGTGCAAGTTTTAACCACTTTCTCCGTATTTGTTCATTCATGGGAACTCTTACAAACAATTTGTTTGGTGTCATTACACTTGTGCTTTTACACTCAGGCACTACACAATACTTATAAAACGTGGAATTCATTTTTAAATTATTAAATGTAAAAAAAGTATTCACGTTCACGGTTTGTTTTGGTTTGGACGCACTAAATGACGTCATTGAAGACGCCATGACAGTTGAGAGCGTTTTCATGAAATATTCTTACAGGTTTTTTAAAAACCGTAAATAATTATGTTAGTGATTGATTATTGTAGAAATATTAACTTATTTCTGATATATATGTAAGAAAAAGAATGAACCATTAATTACATTTAGGACACAAGCCTATTATACAATTCGGCTTATCTCGGTGCATCCGCATAGCCGCTGGGGCTATGGGATTGCATGGCGTCTGTCACATACAGTCGAGTCATGTGGGTTTCCGGGTCAATGCAAAACTGTCTATCGAACTAATACCCAATTTTTCTTGGTAAAAATTCTAGAGTATGTTTCGCTTTATGTTTCTATCGGCCAGCGTGTGGCCCTGCGTGCCTCGACTAGTATTCGATATCATGCTTAGTGATATTAAATATGCGGATAGTTCAATTGTGACATAGACACTAGCCATAGCTAGTTGTTAGCATTTTCTTATATTAATGGTATGAACCAGGATGGCTTGCCAACTAAATTCATTGTCGTGGACGCTTTGTTACTCACCACTTGACATAAATATATGTTTGTTAATCTGCCAACTTAGCCTTACCAATCTATACTCTGCAAAAAGAGTTTGACGTTAAAAATAAAGTCCCAATTTACGTGAACAATATCTCAGATTGAATATCATCACATATATATGATTTACTAGCATTATTGGGGCTCAGATATTTACGTAATATGTTATGACTAATTTATGTATTTTCATCTTTGAATTATCCAATAAATGGCATAACTAGCATAAACCAATATGTTTAAATAAACAAAATAAATCACATTTATTTTATAATACTACGTAGATATAAATAATTGTTATTTCTTACAATGCACACAACACTATCTTCCTCTTATATTTAAATTACCCCTTTATTTATGTAAATATTTTTGTTTAGTAATATTATGATTATATGAAACAGATTTATATACAAGTTACACGACTTTTAACTATTTAATTTATGAGACATGCATAATCTTTGTTTAATCTGCATGCCATGGTTAAATTTGTATTATTCCTACACTACAGTATTGACTTCCGCATTAAAGTTAGGAGTTTAGGTGGTAAGATGCTTAATTTTGTATTTTTGTGTAGGGTTGCGGCCCACTTTACCATACTGATCATTTGCTTAGTCATTACAATGAATATGTGATGTATGATGGGTGAGCAATGAAGTTCAGACGATGTAATATATTGTACCTTTGAATATAAATAAATACGTAATATATAGGATATTTTGTTTTATTTTTCTATCTATTCAACCTATTGCAGTCAACTGCTGGACATAGGTCCCCATTTTGTGCCAGATATCCCGGTCCTCCGCTTTTCTCATCCAGCCTCCACCAGCGACCTTTCGCAAGTCGTCGGGTCCATCAGGCCGGAGGGCGTCCTACGCAATTATTTTCCTAATATGCTATAAAATAAAATATACATAATTAAGGTGTCAATGAAACAATGTTTGTATGAATTTATTTTATTTGGTGATGTATTAGATCACGTACACAGTGTTATACATTCGTCTGTCACATCAAATACAATTCATAAATTCACGAACAACCTCAAAATATTCTGTAATGTAAACAACATAGCTACATCTAGGTATTATATTAAAAATCTTTGGCAGCACTATGGAAAATATACTTCTACTTAATTATTTCATTGAAAATGCAACTTCAAATATATTTATTATAACAATCACAACAGTTTCTCGACAATACAATCTTTATTATTTATTATACACATAAATTAATATTAAATTGATTTAAAATAGTTGACGATACGTGATTTAAAACAAGATATTTTTGAATACTATATCAAAAGTAATTTTATTTACATTATTTAATCATATAGCGGGGTTTTACTCCTTCAGGGTTACAATCATTTACACATTACACATGTAAGAGACACTAAAAATATAATAATTATTATATGTAGGTACTTTGCACCTCCGATTACAGTGTATCTGCATTAGGCTAATTATAAATGTTCTACATATTTTGGTTCATTTACTTTCCGACTTCATTTCAACGATACACAACGCGAGGGTTAAAAGGGACTATAAGAGATATCTACTCGTAGATACTAAAGTGCTGTATATGTCATAAGGAAGCTCCCGTTTAGGCTGGTACAGCGTTTTATGCCAGAGCAAGGCTCACGTAATGAACTCAGTTTCAAAATATTTTACCTTTGTTGAATGTGCCTAATGTTTGTAGATGCCAAATATAAGGACAATCGATTGAACCTTGTAAAAATAGTCGAAGATTGACCAAACTTTCGTATGAATCTTAAGAGATGTGAAGAGTTACCAAGAAGAAATAAATGGAGCAAACGCGTTTCCTTCTGTCCATATAGCGATCTATGCCTTTCTAATATAATATAACTAGCTATTAAGTATTAGTATTAATGGTACTATTATTGGTGTTCTTGTCGTGACCCTCTAAATTTATAATACTATTAAAATGTTTTGAAATTATAAGGACGTTGTACTAAATCTCAATAAGTATCTTGTAATATCACAAATCACTGTATCTCTAAACACTATACACTAACCAATAAATTATGATATCTTTATTGCGATGGAAGTCATATTGTGTTTGAAACAACCTACAAGATGTATACTGTTTCAAAACGCAAACGTTCTTAATACCAACAAAACGAATTGGTAGTGGCTTCGTACCTACTTTTTGTGATACTTCTACGAATAGTAACTTGAACTTCACTTAGCACCCCGGTTTAAGATTTCCATAATAAAGTTATGTTGCAGTATCAGCTTCTGAGTTACTTGCCATCGTGATTTTAACTGTATCCTCGAAGGTTATGTGCATACGCGCGATGCTTAAGCGTTGCACCCGACGTAAGGTTCGCGAATAAATCCAACAATATTATCTACGTGAGGAGGCACAACGGCACTGCTATTGTATAATAAATGACCTATATATTCAAACGTTAAAATTTATAGCACTGATCCATATAACAAACTTGTAGGTACCTTAAATATGAATGCAACGATGTTATAATGACATTGTCGTTGAGTGTTTCGTGTGATATAAATATTACGTACTTCTTAAATAATTATTAGTTATATTTATGAGGTACTTAACACTATTACAAAACAAAGTGTGTGGAATTGTTTTGGCACAATTCAAGGTGATTCTGTGTTAAGAAGGGGCCAGCAGTTTGAAAGTAGATTATCTGTTAATACTTTCATCAAAATAATTTCGAATACGATGCATTTACAGACGCGTAAGTAGGCGATAGCAAAACTTTCGTCTAGAAGTTGTGCTTTTCAGATTGCTGGAAAAACGTAGATCTAGTTTATAGATTTTGAAAAATATAGAGCAAATATAGAGGTCGGTGCTAAAGAAAAGTAGACAGCAGTTTAGCTGCTTTAATGGCCGCCAATATAACAGACTCTTATATTCATTGTAGGATGTGAAATACCTTACAAAACTTCACTGGTATTTAATAGGTAATCAAAGCAGTTAATGCTAAACTTGAATTCTAATGATTACATGGCCACAAAGTTCGATTCACAACACTTCAATATAAAGCTTTGTCAAGCTCTTTACATTAGTCAAATATTGTTAGTGTGTAACTAGCCTAAAATCTTTTCATTACAGAATTGAAAGTCCCTTATCTAAGAATTATCTAAATACATTTATGATAAAATTAATTAAGAAGGCATTAAATTAGTTTTAGGTATTAGGTAGTAAATTTAACAATTGTTATAAATATAAAATAAAAGCCATCGTTCATAGAGAAAGACTTGAAGAGGTAAATACTAAAAGTACCTTCAGTGAAACAAGCAGTGTTATATAGACTGATAGAAAAGGGCAACCGACCGCGGGCGAGGCGGCGCCGTCGGCGGCGAGGAAGCACACTACTAGTTTTAGTACAACTGTTAGTAATTGACAGGTTATGCAGTAGCATTAGATCGCTCGAGTTGTGCAAGAATATATCAGCCGTGTGTACAGGATAGCAGCGAATCATGGTACAGGTATGTAGCAGCTATTACACTCGAGGTGTGTAGCGATTACCAATTTTGACGTCAATAGAACTAGTTAGAGGCACGCTCGACCGTTGCTTAACAATACTTATACACTAAATAACGACTTCGTCGTCGATCTGCAGCAGCTCAGTAACAATTACTTAAACCTACATTATGTGATATGTTCCTTATTGCCGTAATGGATTTGTATCATTGCAGATATGCTCGATGATGCGACATGCCGCGTGATATGAGCGAACAAGGCAGCAGCCAGGCGCTAGTGATGGACCGTAACTAGGTAATTCGAATATTTTATTATTCATCAATAAATGTGTCTTTGATTTAAAATCAAAGAGTCAAAAGACTATTGACATGGAGATATTGAATTTTAAGCCGAAACTTTAAGTTAACACGGTTTCTAAAAAATGAAATTTTATATAGTCTTTATTTTATTGCTTACCAATGTATAACCTAATTATTATTTTTACGTTTAATTTTTACTGTTCTTGTTGTATTAAAATATTGAGATTAGGACAAGTTCTTATGAAAATTAACTATGATAAGACTGCTTATTTTTGGAGTGTTCAATAACATTTTTGAACTGTGGGTCCCCTAGATACGGTCTTCAATGTTTAGGCATGCAATGCCGCGGCCCGCTGCCGGCCGCCTCTCGTCTATATAACACTGGGCGTTTCTCGGGCGACGGGGTGCTGCTTTCCAGCCACCAGAGTCAAGTTCCCTCATCTTAAGTTAAAACATCTCCGTCACAAAGATGAAGTACGACATCCATTACGATAACCACGTACACACATGCAACACACATCTATTGTTTCGGTTCACAATCATGCAACTTGCCGCCGAGCATCCCTAATATCATAACCGGACTCTAATTATATGTACACTCGTTGAAGGAAAACGACTAATGAGATAACATCGAATGCAGAGTAACACTGTGTTATAAAGTAACATGTGGTAGAATTAGCATGTATTGTAAACAAGGCTTGTGTCCACTAAAAATAATAGGTATGTTGTAATATATATTACTTCGTTATTATGTATAGAAGTAAATACAATTATTTATTTATTATAAAAATGTAAGATTATTAATATTTTTCATTATTTAAAACCGAAAAATATAAATTTAATCACGTGACAGTGAACGCCAATCAGAGAGCGTGACGTCAGTCAGTGCGTGCGCCATTGTTGTTGTTGACGTTTTAGTAGTAAATACACATACCCACTAACGATTTTTGCAAAAAACTTCTGAATTATCGATATTTCAAAAGGTTGAGATAAATAGCTATGGAGTCCGGATTTAGTAAAGCAAATTCGACCAATCTACCAAAAATTGACGCTGTTATGCTGGGAACATTTTTCGCAACTAACAGTGATTTTTGTTCTTCGGAATTTCGCAACGTTAAGACTTCAATGTAAGTAAACAGAAATGTAAAACATTACTTAGTAAGCATTCATTCAGTTTACTTAATAGAATGAGTTATATTTCCTGAAATAAATACTTTGATTTTAGGATATTTTTGACTTAATTTATGTTAGATTTTTTTGTACCAACTAGTTGCATTTTTTTTTCAGGTCTTCTAGAGCATCATACGGAGACGATGCTATTAGCTACGTGCAGCTCAAGCGTGACGCCCATTTGTGCGCAGTGAAATGCAAAATGTGTCCAGAACACAAAGTTCACGCTAAACTATATGGATGCACCCTGATTATTGATGAAGAAGATGATGTGATTGTTTCAGTAGTATGTGAGGACTGTGTTGCTTCAAGAGGTGGTTGCAAACACGCAATCGCTTTTTTATTTTGGGTTCACCGTCGTAGCGAGGAGCCTTCTTGTACATCAACCGAGTGCTATTGGAAAAAATCAAAGTTGTCTAGAGTTGGAAGTACTTTGAAATCAATCACGACCAAACAACTGTCAAAGAGCAGCCCCTTATTGCCAGCAAATAACATAGTTTTGGCAAAATTCATAGAAGAAGGAAGGAAAAGAAAAGTGCATGACTGCGAGCTTTTAAGATATCAACCCAATTATTCTCCAAGTGAAACTGAAGCACTTTCAATGCATCAGCTTATGCTAAAATATAAAGAGAAATGTGTTGATACTTTTTTGAGCAATGTTATCATTACAACAGCTCTAATTGAGAAGGTTAAAGAAGAAACAATAGAGCAATCCAAAAGCAATCTCTGGTTTGAATTAAGGTATGGCCGGATAACTGCATCAAAGGCTTATGAAGTTAGTCGTTGCAAAACAGCTGACGGTACACTTGTATCTTTGATACTAGGTGGAAAAATTCCAGAAACCAAACATATGAAACGGGGCCGTGTGCTTGAAGATCAAGTGAGAAGAACCGTGGAAGATATGCTAAAAAAGAAAATTACCAAGTGCGGTCTTGTATTGAGTAGTCATTACCCCCATGATCGCTGGCTCTCCAGATGGATTATGTGATGGCAATATTGTTGAAATAAAATGTCCCATAAGTGCCAAAACTTATAAAAACTATATATACAATGGCCAGCCTTCAGAGAGATGTAAAGCTCAAATGCAGCTGCAAATGTACCTAACAGCAATGAAAAGTGGATACTTTTGTGTAGCTGACCCTGACTATGTTAAAAATAAACAAGTGGAAATTATAAATGTGCCATTTGATCATAAATATGTACAAAATATCAGTGAAAAGTTAGTCTTATTTTGGAAAAATAATATATATCCTTTATTATATAAGAGTGTAATATAAGATTGTGTTATTTTTATCATAGGATAGGTATAATATTTGTTATGGGATCTTAATAAAAACAATTTTTTGTATTAGTTGTTTTATTTTATCAAAGAGTCTTGTAAGTTAACTAAACCGCATGCTATAATTATAATATCATCTAGTATTTTAATAAAATTAAAATTTATACATGCATGTGGTTTTAGCATACAAAATTCTCGTAAACGACGTATTAGACGCTCTATATGTATCCTTATGCTGGCTATCTGTTTAGTTAACTTTGCATCATTTTTAGTCATTTTCACTCCACTTTCAACACTTGGAGGTCTTATCAATGTAACTCCTGACTTATGCAGATATTGTTCAACATGCTTGAAACCTCTATCTGCTAAAACAGACATACCAGGCTTTAATGTTTTTATAAAATCACATGATTCTACTAATAAAGTGTCTGTTGTTCTGCCCCCAAATCCAGGAGAAATATAATTTATTAATCCGTTGGGTGTACAGGATATTAGGTATTTAATTGTATTGGCCTTTTTATAGTCAGACCAAGTTAGGGCTTGATTTACTGCTTTGGATGGCTTCTGCACTTCAATTTCAAGGCAGTCAATAATACAACTGGCATTGTGAAAATTATGTCTAAATGATATAGGTAAGTTTTTTTTAGTCATTTCACTGTCAAGATTAACAATAAAAGAACGCATAACACTGGCTATTAACGGTATATTTTTATTAAACACCTTACTTAAATATGATGGAGTATTCTCATAATCATCTGCCAGTTGATTAAATGTATTATCCAACCTAATTTTATGTAAACATAATAATATATGATGTTTGGGAATATTTAAAGTCTCCTGAATAATGTCAATCAAGTAATAACAAGTTTTTGAGAGACCAATGTACAATCGAGGCTTCTTCTCTATCTTTTTTAATGTGTTCGATAGAGTCTCCGTAGCTTGTTGTTGTATCTTGTAATCTTCAAGTATTTCGCTGCAGTCAGAAGATGATTTGGTTTGCAGTGAATGCACAGAAGGTGAGTGACTCCTGATACCTTCTGAGTATAGAGAAATTTCACCATCTGAGGGCTCATCCTCGGTAAATATATTTCTTGTTATTTTACCCGTCTCCGCAGGTCTTGATTTCTTGAAAGTCTTAACTTTGAATGGGGATGTGAAACTTGATACTAGTGATGGTTTCAATGGTGACAATGCCTGATCTTTGTACCTTGCTACAGCTTGCACAGCTTTACTTCTGAATTTTGGTGTTATTAGGCTTGAACAAACTTGTCTGATGTTTTACTTATAACTTCTTGGACTTTTTCTTCACCCAATTTGCAATCTAAAAATATTTATTTATTTAATCATATAGCACAGAGACGGATCATACTACAAACAAGGATATTTACAATACACAGTCAATCTAGAAGTAAGTATTATAGTATACACAACACATGGGGCTATAAAGATTCTGACAGTATTTATTATCAAAATAAACTTTAACTTTATAAAAAATGACATTTAGTAGGTAACATTAATATTTGAAATTCATGTATGAAACATGTTGTAAATAACTTACCATTGCATGCTTGATATGGAAATGAAAAGCTGCAGCAACCAGCCTATACCACACTTTAATGTAATACAAGCCAACTACCACAGCCATCCACCTCCATGCGGAGCATGCAGAGGCAGTGCAATATAATTAAATAAATGATAACTATTTGGTTAGAATTAAAAATGATAAAAGTAATGTAACTATTGGTACTTGTACTCTGAACTACTTGTTTTGTATGTTAGGTAGACTCACTTGAAATGATATTAGAAGTATCTTCTAGAGATGAACTTTTACAACTTGTATTATATTCATTAAGACACTCTGCAATGGTCTCAGTTCTTTGTTTCTTTACAATGTATGGCCGTTCTATGATGCTGCTCATTCGTTTTCTTCTGTCTTCTTGGCACTCAAACTTTGTTGGAATGCAACCTGATTTCATAAGTATCTTTGATACTTTTCCCATGATTTGATATTCCATAAAATTCGTCATATCGTTTGGCATCTAGAACAATAACAATAACCTGTATTTAACAATGATGATATGATACCTACAACATAAAATCTCAGATTACATCAGTTAGTACAAAATTAAGTCAGAATCAAAATAACCTCAAATAATTTAATAGCTACATTTACAAAGTGTTTTTTTCTTTGTAATATAGGTACAGGGACTGGAAAGTCATCTTTGTTTAAATACTTACATCAAAATGATCTTCGCAAAAGTACATTCTTGAATCTACAGACAAAATACGGGCATCATCCCTCCGTGCAAGTTTTAACCACTTTCTCCGTATTTGTTCATTCATGGGAACTCTTACAAACAATTTGTTTGGTGTCATTACACTTGTGCTTTTACACTCAGGCACTACACAATACTTATAAAACGTGGAATTCATTTTTAAATTATTAAATGTAAAAAAAAGTATTCACGTTCACGGTTTGTTTTGGTTTGGACGCACTAAATGACGTCATTGAAGACGCCATGACAGTTGAGAGCGTTTTCATGAAATATTCTTACAGGTTTTTTAAAAACCGTAAATAATTATGTTAGTGATTGATTATTGTAGAAATATTAACTTATTTCTGATATATATGTAAGAAAGAAAAGAATGAACCATTAATTACATTTAGGACACAAGCCTATGGTAGTCATCAATGCAGAAATCAAGTGAAGGAAGCGTCGTGCATAATAATGTGCAACAGGACCACGGAAAGTGCAGAGGGCATTTGAGTAAGAAGCTTAAGAATAGGGTAACTATAGATACAGATATCTTATAAACGGGTACAAGTTCACTTATATATATAGGTTGAGAAAGGGAAAATAAAAAAGAAATAGGCTTATTGTGTTGTTGTTTACGTATTATATGTAACAATGTGTAACATTATGAAAGTGTAACAAGTATTTATTGTACGATTTCAATCTTCTCTTAATTATTATTGATCACAAATTGTTTTAATTCAAGGCAAAATTTGTAATTGCAACAACTGCTCGCGTATGCCTTTCTAATCTATAGTATTACAGAAAGTCGAATAAGAATATGACATGTGACGTTAACATTAGCACTCTAAGTAGTAACAAGTTATTAGATTAAACACAGTAGAATATTAAGACCCACAGCCAAATCGGCGCGTGCGCACGCTTGCGATCTAACTTTTTAAATATTAAGAGATCTAAGTTCTTTTAGAAGCGCCCTCTGCGGGCGCGGTTGTGTGTCGCAAGTGCTGCTTCGAAACCTAGTTTGTATATCGTACTGTCCATCTTAATATAAGTATTGCTGTAATCTGTCCAACGCCTGCAAACTCGTTGCCAAACGTTCTACAGATTATCAGCTTTTTGTCGGTTGGAGGCATCACACGCATTGTACGCTACACTGTCTCGTGTAGACGGCGATACGTGTGATACCGTGGGCACGCCCGCACCCACCCATGCTTCTGCTGGGCGACTATTCGTTGTCTTTATGTTACCCTAATCATTTAAGGGCCATTATTAAAAATAATCGTCATCTAGCACAAATTGTAATCTCAAAAATAAATTACATAACCTGTATATAAACGATCATATAAAAATATCTGATGAGTACGGCTAGTCCTACGGCAAATGTAGTCGAAACTAGCGCGTGAGTGTCGCAGCAGAGACGGTGGTGTGGCGCGTGCCCGCCGACGCGTGGCGACGTGTCCAGAGACGTGTTGTTTAAAACAAGAGGAAGCTGACCCTGGTCCGGCGCGCGTCGCCTTGCCGCGCCGGCCCATGCCGTACTGTCACATGGCGGTGTCGGAGGAGGTGGTGGGCTTGGCGTCGCCGCCGCCGCCGCCGCCGCCGTCCTCGTCCCGCGCGCGCCCGCCCGCGCCCCCCGCACCGCCCCCGCCGCCGCCGCCGCACACACCCGCTCCCGCCGACACACCCGTGAACTCCAGCTTGTACTGCCACACACAACACACACACACACATGTTACACCACACCCGCACTTAACAACTGTTCGCGACGCAACACCGCACCGATTCCCTCATGCGCGACAACAACTACCCAGTTACATTTGTGCATTTTAAAAAAAGTTCCATTTATGAACACTAAAAAAAAGAGCACAGATAATGTACATTTTTGTTCGATAGAGGGAATTGGAGCGTGCGCAACGCTTTACAATGAACGACGGAAAACACCATGCACGCGATTTTTGATTATGCAAAGCAAATGCTATGATCGACTGACGGTCATAGTTCGTTTAATTGTTTTAGTATTTTTTTGTAGCAAATCCAACAGGATTGTAAGTTAACGCAAATTCTAGCTTTACTCAAAATATAATGTACAAAACTTAAAGCTTATAATTTTTCAGTTATAAACTTTAAGGTCGATGATTAAAATACCACACAGATGCTAACTAGATAAAATTCATTGCAACATCACATCAAAACAACATTCAAAAATAGCTATGGAATACACCACCAAACAATTCTACTCTAATCTCCATTAAACCATATATTAGTAGTTGGTCAGTTTGCATGTTAGGCCATTTTCTGCAAACAGCAGTTATTAGTAGAAAATCACAATTGCTTTCGACAACTTGTACCTACTTCAACCATTCAACACACTATTTTCACTCTTAAAAGTGGATGCTTTTTGTAAATTTGGCTTCCAATGCATAGGGACTCTTTCGGGCATACACAGGGAATACTGTAAATAGGACAATCAATTAAAAGTAAAATAAAAAAATTAACGGGCGATAGGTTGAAATGTTTTCAATTTTAACTTTTTTTTTAGATAATAGCAACAGAAATTACAACCTAGCTGTGCAGCGAACATATAATATTTAACTGTCCTTATTTAGAAGTACATAAATTTAGCGGTAACGTTGACTTATGAGCTCCCAGTCATGAGCATGATAACACAGAACATGCGTTCTACATACACGGGTACACACAGAAGTACGAGAGGACATGAATATCGGGTATGTTTTAATAGTGCAATGCGGAGACAGACGAGTCGTCCCTTGTATTCGCTGAAGATTTGTTTATCGCTTTCTCCAGCGGTATAAGACCCTGGAGTGGAACCACCCGGAGCGTGGCGAATGGGGAAAAGAAATAAAAACAAATAAAATATACTGTAAACAAAATGGGATTCGTTGATAAATTCATTTATCTATACTATGTCAAACTATTATCTAAACTAAAGAGATTTATTTTTGATTGATTAATTATATTAGAAAGAATTTCTAACAAACATTTAGGACTCGAAGGAGTTTTTGAGTTAGCCAGATTTAACGGCAAGGCAGAATGGAACAACCAAGAATAAATCTCTATTGTGATCACACTGTTTCGGCCGTTTCCCGAAAGTCTAACAGTCACGAATGAAATATATTCTGTAAAGTACTTAACAGGTGCAACACTCTGGTGCCTTTTAACCACTCCCACACTGGCCTCCCACGGCAAAGGTACCTATGGAACATTACGTTCCAATGCACTAACATCATTATGTTTCCTATAGAAAAATCACTAGTCTTTTAAAAAGTGCGACGTGTTGCTCAATAAGGTCGTAAAATTTAATTAAAAATGTATTTTATGTAAAAAATATTTGATTGGTCACCTTATTCGCGCAGTCGAAACACGTGGTAACGACTTTGCTTATGACGTTCATGAGGTGTTTTGTTTCCTGTATCACGTTGTCCACTTTGCTGAAGGTAGCCGCACGACCCACTGTCGGCTCTTTCACTGTGAACTGTAGCTGCTGAACGTACGTAGGCACCTTGTCTAGGTGTTCAAGAAGTTCTTTTTTTGTCGTTCCCGCTGGTACCTGAAATAAGCAAGTTAAAATGATTATATTTCGCAAAATGAGACCCAAATAATTGTGCCATTTAAGCGAAACAATTTCATTATTGTATAAAACATCAACATTTACTGATACCTATTCATAACATCGTACTGTTTTTTTCAATAAAAATAATATAATGTTCGATAGAATTTCTCACAATTATAACTTAACTTTACTTAAACAGTGTTATGCTCGTGGAAGAGACGTAATCATTAAATATTATTAGGTCCCTATTTCTAGCTACTTCCTTAGATTTAAGCACTCAAAGAATATAGAAACCGTTAGTTACCTGATAAGAAAATTGACGTACTATTTTATACAGTCTATTTGCTTCTTCAGCAAAGTACTCAGCTTGTGTGAAGAGGTCTTGCGTAGTATTTAAACGACCTTCGCCCTTTGTAAATTGATACATAGCGAAAGCCATGGAAGACATATTTTTTGCCCTGAAAATATAAAATAACTATTATTAGCAATCATCATCATCAGCTCATTAAACGTCTCCACCGAGGGGCACGAGCCTACCCGTATAGGGTGATTAGGCCTTAGTCGTCCACGCGGACCCAGTGCGGGTTGGACGACTTCACACAAAACCTTTGAATGTCTTCGCAGGCGTGCATGAAGGTTTCCTCACGATGTTTTCCTTCACCGTAAGAGCGTCGGATAACGCACATATATTTTCGAAATATCGAAAACACATTGGTACGTGTCGGGATTTGAACCTCAGCCCTCCCGGTAGGAAGGCGATAGTCCACACCATTGAGCCACCGACGCTCTCAGACGACAGATTATTAGCAATATATATCTATATTTAATAGTACGCAAGCCGTGAGCATAAAGAAAATCAGTAAAGCCAAGATCGAGTTCAATAGAATTGTTGCATTGACGATAACATATTGAGGCACCGTATATAGTAATGTAAATGTCTGTTTCAATTTTTTTTATATCTCAATGAACTGTACTGCAAGTAAAAATATGTACTGTAAAAACTTTGTGGTGACCTTGATGATCTTTTAAATATTACCTTATTAAAAAACAAATACTTCAGTAGACAGCAAGATGATTCTTTACCTCTTCACGATATCGTTGTTTTCGTCAGCAGCGGCCCCCTGCCACTTTTCAGTCTCGGCGTCCATCTCTGAGGACATCATTTTCATTTCCAGACCCGATTTTGCAATTTTTGCCTGCTCATCAGAGTCTAGTCGCACCGCCTTTAACGGTTTACTCGTCGTACCGTGTTTCTGTAATATGCGAGTTGAAATTCATTAAAAATTAAACCTTTAATTGTGTCTATTGTATTCATCGTCAGCTCATCAAACGTCCCCACCGAGGGCCACGAGCCTACCCGTGTAGGGTGATTAGTCCTTAGTCCACGCGGGCCCAGTGCGGGTTGGACGACTTCACACGCAACCTTTGAATCTCTTCGCAGGCGTGCGCAGATTTCCTCACGATGTTTTCCTTCACCGTAAGAGCGTCGCATGACGTACATATGTTTTAGAAAATTCGTAAAGATATTGGTACGTGGCGGGATTTAAACCTCTGCCCTCCCGGTAGAAGGACAGCAGTCCATATTCAACTATGTTAGGCTACCAAGCCCCCCCGCAAAGCCCTTAGCCGAGGTTCGAGTCCCATTCGGGGACGCCCTTAGGCTCATTGTGCAAATTTTAAGGCTGAGAGCCATCTGCGCTCACCAAATGCCAGGTGAAACTTTAAAGGCCACCTGCGGCCAACAGCAGTACTCAGGTCGAAAAAAAAAACATTTAAAGTAACTACTGAACTATTAAAACTTACACCCGGCCTCGGCAAGCTGCTATACTGCTGCTTATCAGGTCTGTCGTCGGTAAGGTCGAGCAGTTCCCTCGCCAGAGTGGCGGCGTCCGCTAGCAGCCACGCCCACATGTCCACAAACACGTCCAAGTTCTCCCTCGCGGCGGCGCTGCCCGGGTGCGCGGCAAGCGTCCGCGCCGCCGTCACCACTTGCGGACCGTATATCCTCAGGTTGATCTCGGCGAACTTAGCGCTCACTTGTAACGTTTCCGACATCGCTATATGCCTAAGCAATTTGCATACCTGCGGAAATTGCTGCGGTGAATGTACTGTATTTTGCGTTGATGACAAACGAGACGATGCTCCGGTCTTATGGTCGCGTTTGTCAGAGTCCAAAGTTATAACCATTAACCAACTTAACAGCTTACAAATGAGCTGATGTTTTGACCACAGGATATTGAGAAACTTGATAATTATTTTATCTACAAGCAGCAATTTCTTAACGTGATCACAAAGGTGTCACGTGAATCTATGTAACCAAGCTAGATCTTAAAAGAGGGAAAACAATATTATCTACAATGGAAGTGGTCTACATCTACTTACCTCCTTGTTCAACGACCTGGTAGTAACAAACAACCCAATATCGAAGTACATAGTATCAAAACTAACTAACTTTACAGTAGTATCATTGCAAGTTGATATTCATTCGTACTTATATATAAATTTAAAGCCGATATTAACAGTGAAAGCAGAATATACAATCTTCGTTAGGCTATAAGGTAGTTTAACGTCAAGCAAAACGTTACAAATTGTAGAAATGGTGGCACCTAACAAGTAGAGAACTTTACAATAGCGATAAGTAGTGTAATGCAGGATGATGTAATTTAAAGATTAATTAGATACAATGGTAGCGTAGAGAATGGTAAACCTCTACGAGTAATTGTTTTATTATTCCCGCACTAGAATCATATTCTTGTTATTTGTTATTAGTTTAAAACTAACACTTGCCGACCATATTTTAGGTTTTCTTGTACTTGTTGCATGAACTGAATTAGTGAATTAAACATTTGTAATATATTTTACTAAAATAAGCAGAACTATAAATAAAGTCATATTTAATTGAAATATATGGATATAAAAAAAATGAGATTATAATTCAATAAATCCTTTTTTGAATTTGGGCCATTTAATATTCAATCACATAGAGACCTATGGTCCTACCTCTATTATATGATCTAATTGTTCGTGGAGCCGGCTGGCTATCTGGTGCAGTCTCTCTGATTCTCTCTCACCACAGGAACTAGCTAGAAACATATGATCCATTAATTAAATCGTCGGATATCAAATAGCATATTACTTAAAGTTCACTTTTGGGTGAGCTTATTAATATAGAGCGAATATCCTTGTATCGTGGTAGCCCTTGTTTCAATACAATAACACGAAATGTAAAAGTTATGGTTTTTTGTTAGGTTCGTTTTAAGTTTTAACAATTAGGGTTGGGTTGCCAGATTTCAGAAGCAAAAGAAACTTATATTATTGATAGCGTTTAAGAAACAAAAGCAACATACTAAGCGTGTCTGTAACCCAAAAAATATACATAAAATATAATGTATTTACTAAATGTCCGCGTTACGCTTAAAGTTCCAGCGTGAAGGCCTCAATTACACAAGGCCACTATAAAGATGTAGCTGTGCTGCCACCAGCCGTGGTCAGTTGCAAAAATAGTCGGAGGGTTCCTCCGAGCAAAAATATTTAAAAAGCGTGCTAATATTTAATTAAAAAAAGCATTCATCTATGTAAACATGGTATTGCGAGAAAGCATAGCCGGCTATCCCGGCACCTGGCACCCTGGCACCCCGGGCGTCCACGAAGCAAGGAGGGGCTCGTGTTGGAGCGCGGCTGTACCTATTCTCCGTCGGAGGTTACCTATGTGCGCGAGGTCGGCGGCGAGGCGGCGCGCGTCGTCGGCGAGCGGCGCGAGGTCGCGCGCCTGCTCCCGCGCCGCCGCCACCAGCGCGCGCTCCAGTTCGCCCGCCGCGCTGATGGCGCCGGCGCATGCGCTCTCCACCGCCGCGCCGCTGCCGCTACCGCCTTGCTCCTCCTAGTTTCACCCCATATTATTTAAAGGCAAGCCTATTAGTCCGAGAGCCGGTCGTATAAAAGTCCTATGGATCAGATACATGAACATTTTTTTGAATATAGTCTGAGAAACCATAGAACTAGAAAGGTCGACACCCCTGAAAATACCTGGTGTTGTCCGCATGCAAAATTATGACCTCACTTCCGGTTGTGTTTCCAGACATTATTAATAAAACTCATAAGATTCATGAAAAAAAACGGGAACATAAAGTATTACATATACTCGTATTAAAAAAATGATCATGTATCTGATATATAGGAATGATAAACGGCCGGCTCACCGACATTTTATCCCTCATTTATGCAACACATGTCAATATTTAAGTGTTATTCTTAAAGGGTTTGGTTCATTTCATGCCAGAAAATATGGTGTAGCTTAATTTATTTTTATGTGTAGGTATCTGACATGTGTATGGTGGACACTGTCAATAGGTAATGTACGAGTAGATATAGGTAATTCACATAAACATAAATATGACTTGTTTGTAAACATATTAAGATTATTAGAAATAGACTGCCTACAGTGACCTATTGCCCTCACCATGGACACGGCAACAGCGACTAGCCTCTCCAACTCGTACGCTATCCTCTCGGCGAGCGCCAGAATTTTCTGTCTATGGTCGTGAGAGGTGTAGGCGGAGTCGGTGAAGTCGTGCGTGCGCTCGACCAGCGCTCGCAGGGTCGAGGCGAGGGCGCGGCGCCGGGGCGCGTCGGCGCCTCCCCGGGCCCTCGCCGCCCGGACCTGGGCCGTCAGGCGCCCCGCAGCGCCCCTAACGCCGTCCCTGCTTCCCATTGCGCGGCCTGCCGAAACATCCCCACACCAATGTCAAACTAAAACGATAACAAGGCGACCGGAAAGCTCCCGAAAGACTTTCTGATCTTTCAATCTTTATTTTACAAAAGTTAACTAAGAACTTAACATATTCGCGGACATTTCAAGAGACAATACATTTTTTATCATGTTATGATACGCGAATGTGTTAATATTTGTGTAAATATTTTTCTTATCAAGTGTATGTATAATTAAAGTTTTCTAAATCACATAGTAGTAAAGGCCGTCCATATAGCGGGGACCAACAGCTTAATGTGGCCACCGATGCATAAACTCATTTTTCTGTTTAAACATTTTGGTAATACAACCACCATGGTTTACCATGTTTTCCCTCTGGGATTCGAACCCGCAACCATCGATTAGCGAATTGAGCAACGAACTAAACTCAAATGTCGCTTTTTGTTTTTGTAACATTATTTAGATTTTTATTTAAGTGAAAACGATTACTCGATATCAATCCATAAGCCTTAAGCATTTTGTTTCTAACGCATATTATTGAATCCTATTTACTCACCAATGTGTTCATGTGTACATAAGCTTTGCCTGTGCGTTGAAAGGGAAAAATATCTAATGCACAAATTTTACTGGAACAATATCGATTCGATTAGCATAAAGCTGAGCTAATAGGCAAGAAACCTAAGCGATTTTGAGCGTGATCATTAGCGAAATTATGTGAGAGAAAACGTACCTAAGTTCAATTTACACTGGTTTTACGCTAATTTACATGGACTAACACTAGAATATAAGAGGTGCGAATTGTAAAAGATGGCAAATTGTTTCCTCATACTTATCACCTTCTTACCTTATTATTATAACCAATTATATATAGGTTATAATTATGTAATAGATATTAAATAGATATATTCGACATACGTAAATAGCGTGCGTATGAGGAAACAGTTAACACTATAAAATTCAACGGAAGCGGAATACTATATAACATATTTACAATAAACAATGCATACTTTGATAGGATAAAAATTGAAGTCACTCGTCTACCTACACTGTTTATTTAGTACCTGTTCATGACTATCCGAGAAAGGTTGCAACTACAAGAAAAGAAAAGTTGTGTTTATGTACTGAACAATGGAAACAGGAAGATAAAGATAAGATACTAAACAGGGGTGAAAGAAAATCTATTAGGGATTTCGTTGAAAGAGAGCGAACAGCTAATATTTGTAATTCCTCATACTTACACACTGAATCCTTTGTATCAGAGTACTCAATACCAATGAAGTTTGTACTCGTACTCTAGTTTCAAATTTTATACACAGGCCCTAGTTCGCGTTGTAGATAGGCATTTTTGCAGAGAGTCATAATTAATTATTTCAGATTAACTAAATAATAGTTTCATCTCGTAAAGGTTTATTGATACTATTACTTTGTAATATGTATTCTTGCTTTATTTGTACTTCATTTCGCAGCATTATTTTGCTTAAAATACGTGGATTACATATTTACAGGTAAATACCTAAAGTGAAATACTTTGTAATTTGTAAACGTACAATGTTAACTGTTTGTTATTCCTAATAAACACAATAAAAGCACTCGAAATTACAAAGCGTGTTACATATGTATAGGTGCCGTTTACACAACTTATATGAACAGGGTAAAGGTTATTATGTTATTAAATGATAACCGTCGTGGAGTACATGTTATATGTGGGGTGGGTTGTCTCGAAGTCGCCCATCGAGATAGCGTCATGATCCCTATCGAGCCCACGCTTTGCGTTGGCAGGACAGCACAATTTATCGATACTATTTTTCTTGCCGCGAAACAAAACATGGCGGTCGTTTTTCAAGTGACGTGGGCGTTGAGATTTTGGGGTTTACTGACTTAAGTATTGTTTGTAAGTCGGTGTTAGTTTGAACCAGGCTTTCAAAAACATTAGTGTAAAATAAATAAATAATCATTTATGTTAAGCATGTAGTTTACTTTACGACATTATCTTAGATATGTTTTAAAATAATTAAAAAAAAACAGAAAAGCAAAAAAATTTTAAAACAAACAAGTTTATATTTTTCATACAGAACAACAGTCCTCCAATTTGTTTTTGAACATTAAAACAATTGTGCCAATGGTTCCAGCATTTGAAGTAATGATGAACATCGATAAATTGATACATCCCTAGCGCGTACGTGTATGTACCTACCTACTTCGATGGTGTATCTCAGAAACCACTTGAGCGTCTCATATCGCCTCTCCGCCGCTCCTTGCCTGTGCACACGTCCTCACGCAAAACCTCCATGCCGGGAGGCTCTTATTAAACGTGTTACGTATCACATTAAGCGAAGCAATTAGCCCTTGTATCCCCTTTCTCGTAGTTTGCCATCATTTGGTTTTGATGGTTGAATTTATAACCAAAATAAATTCAACCATCAAAACCAAAGGTAACTTCAATAAATAAATAATAATAGTTTGAGGATTTGAGTAGGTAAAGTAAATATTTGTCCTGTTTTTTGTCACTCATGTACCTATATATTAATACTTCACTTTTCCAATAACTTAAATGATTTTAAGGTATGTAGAAATTACCTTTATAGGCACGAGCTATGTGACATAAATAATTGATATGATTGATTATAATCACTTTAATAATGTATTTGTCATGTACCTATCACTTACATAAAGCTGAGAAACCAATACAAAAAGGACAAATATTATTGTCAACGCTTCTTTATTAAAAGAGAGAAATTTCATTACTTCAATGTGAATTTCAATCACTGTCAATGTAAAATACTTTACGGCCAACGGTGTTTCACCGATAGCGAAAACTAGAAGGATTTCTATAAGAATGCGCCGCAATGCATTTGCACATTCCGGTCGCGTTCCGGACACGTCGCGTTTTTTACTGGTCCAGCGCTTCAGTGTTTTGCAGGGCTCCAGTTTTATTTTCAACTGTTTACCGTTAAAACTATCCAAGTATATATAATACTAATGCCGATACAGTGATCACATAACTTGCACAAGTATGGTACTTACAACTAACAAGTATGGTACTTATAGTACTTGTTAAGCTAATAATAATATTTTATTGGAAGGGCATGTCAGCCTTGTTAGTTGTTATGTAATAATAATTATAGTTTGTGGTATTTTTTATAATACGTACGTAATGACCTATGATCAGCTGTCCATTTTTTATTTGGATCCAGAATTCAGTGTTAGTTCTCAATAAAATTAATTAGGGAAGGCGACTTAGTTATACTGACTTCAAGCTTTGATATTCGACGGGAGAGTGCTTTTATGTGCTCGTATTTTAGTGTTATGGAAATTTACATATTTTAAAGTAGATTTTTTCAAGTTTCAGTTATTTAATAAAAAATAAGACAAACTTTATAATTTTTAAACCCCATGGCAGATGGTGTCTTTTAGCATGGGTCAAATTTACAGCTCATTTCAAACACTTTAAGATATACTGAACTGACACTGTTGTAAGATATGATCTATTCATGTTATCACTATAAGTTAACAGCCATGTTGCGATTGCATTTGTGTAAACCTTACCACACAGTAAACGAGAAACGAATGATGTTTAATTGTTTTCACGTTCAAGCCGTTTGCATATTAGGGAAATTATATAATATCTTAGACAAACAGTCCACTGCTCTATTTTCCTCAATAAAACTTACTTGCTTCGCTTTGGTACAGTGCGTGATAGCAAGGCACCAAAGGTAAACAAAAAATAATTTCGTACACAAAGCCTTTGTCCATACATAACCATACCATAAAAACACCATTACTTTTGAAATAAGCCCCTAATCCCTTTACGAGCTTGACTTTATAATTTTACATAACCAGAGCCCTGAAAACACAAGGTTTGTTTGTCATTATGCATAAATTAGAAATTTACTTGATTCACAGCTGTACTGGGCTTTGTTAAGATATTTACTAAGTACTTACAGTTGAAGTCAGATTAGGAATGCCGGTAATAAAAGGTTTTATGAATATAATTTTTAAATTCCAGAGGGCCAGAGTAAGCGAAGGTTATATTGGGATTCCATGAGCACTTCAGTGAATATACATAATTCACTGAAGACTCTTTGCCCATTTTTGTATTTTCAAGTTTTAGTAGGTACTTATTTGACAATTCAAAAGTTTTAAAAGTGGGTGTAATGTTGTTAAGCTAAAATGTTCAAACTTTATCGAAAAAATACCCATATTACTCAATGACAATAATCGTAAATTGATCCTCAACACCTTCAAACTCCTGGTTTGATATATGTATTTTGATAGTACATAAACTCTATCTACATACTTGCATTGGTAGTTGTGTAACTAGCGGCGTGTGGGACCTAAATTCCAGTAAGCTCACATCGCATTGTTCTAATTGTTTGGTCATGTTCAATTTGCATTTGACCTCAGATAATAGCGGGGATTTAGACACGAACATTGCGGGAACCTACTTAACGTTCTGGCTATTAGACTGGTAGTCGCCTATGAATGGAGTTTTGTTTCATTTTATATACGGACATGCTGCATGAAAATATTATTCAAAATCAATCATTTTAAATTCGAAGGAGTTTTGACATGAAAGACCGGCGCAGTTTTTATGCGTTTCGAAAGAAAAGAGGAGTTAAGATAGTTTTTTTTAAATGTTATCACAGTAATCAGTGAAGAAAAAGATTACTACAAGAATCTCGAATAGAATGCAATCATGCCAAACAAAAGGTTTAGTAAATAGCTTCATTGCCATCAAATTACCTATATAATGTTGTTTTGGCGTGCTATAATAGAGTAGCTATTGAAAATTTACTATGCACTTTTCATGACGGCAAATTTAAAAACCTCATAACCCAAAAAGTATTCAGTAGAAGTTTTTTAGAATATAATGGGACATTTAATTTTTTACAAATCTGTTGGAATTAAGTTAATAAGTGATGAACGTTTCAAGTAGTTTTTTGCGAAGCAAAAGGAATGATCGACGTTTAAAACTGGATATTTTTTAAGCATTATGTTTTCACTAGGCACGCTGTGAATTGTACATTTTTGGACCGCCACCGAAGTCACTGTAGTATATTGATGGCCCCATAGTACACCGATTGAGGTCAGCTTTGCCACCTAGTGGCCATTAGCGTACCGTGGATAAAAAATGATAGACGCATACTAAACATCAACGTTTCAATGCTTACATTTAAAATACTACATATGCATTGATAACCGTATGCACTGATGCAGCAAGAGTTTACACTCGTCTCGTTCTTTGTGTACTTTACACTCGTCGTTAGCATGGAATCTTACATTTGCTTTCACGGAGTTATATTCTTTTATTCGTTCTCTGTGACCGCCGAATATTATTTCTAAGATTTTACAATACACGTGGATTTAAAAACTTTTAACTTGTAATTTCCTCAATAGATACATAATTATGTGCCTATATTAAAATGTTTAGGATTGTAGAGTTCAATCAATTCAGCGAGCAGATGATAAATCTAAATATCCCGTAAACTGCCCATATTACTCTCACCCCGGAACACAGCTGTAACGAAGTATAGCTGATATTGCGGGAGAATTTAGGTGATATTGAGGCACCCACGTAAACGATCTAATACAGGTAAGTAATACCAAAGTGCTCTTCACGTTGATTCGCTTATATATATATTATATATATTTCGCTTGCATTTAGCAAGCCAAGAAAATTTATAATGGACGCGAATTATTATACAATCACGTTTATGTCCATTAGTTTGCACATTTTATTCATTTTATGATTAAGTTTGATTAAAATGCTTATGAATAAAATTAAGAGAATTATTAAAAAACAAACCTCATGCGAAGGCTCGTCGTGGCCGGGCAGGCCGTCCCGTACGACGTAGTGGATGAGGTCCATGGCGCGCCTCATCTGGCAGAACACCGTGTCCCGGTTCTCCCGTGCCGACGCGCTGCCAGGATGCCGCATACACGTCTGGTAACATACATTAAAGTAACTTTATACAATTCAAGTCAAAAGATCAGGAAAAAAAATATCTCGAATATAAAAGGGAATCCCTTGGAAATAATATGTGAGGGGAGGCAGGAAGAGAACCAGTGCGGGCTGCACCGGAAAAGCTGACATATTGCAAGCTCTGCAGTGCACATGACGCGGATTGTTCGGCCTTCAACAGCTCCAACCGACTTTTAACAAAAGAAAACAATTTAACTTAAAATTGTGCTAAAATATAACAACAAGTTGGAAATTGAATTCTATTCTGTCCCAATTTACTGGGAATTGGAGTAGTGTTTTACTTTTAGACTTATGTCTGACGAACATTAGTATATAGATATAACTTAAATAATTGCGATAAAAACCAAAATAATTTTATGTTTCAAAGATAAAGCGGCTATTTTACTAGATAAGGTATTTAACATATAATAAGATAAGGCTCACATGTTATTTCATCAATAGCCATATTGTAGGTTTACTGGTGAACTATTGGCCAATTATGATCGGAGCAAATGCTTACTTAATTGCTAATTGATTTCATTATTTAACACATTATTCAAGTTTAGCTTTTGTGCATAACACACAACTGTATACTAAATGTTAAGGTGCCTACAGTAATATAATGTCAAACACCAAAAATATGAAATGCAGTATATGGCCAATATTAATACATGCCGGTATTAAACACATAATGGTTTGATAAAAAAATATAAGACAGCAAATCTGTATTATTTTCTAATTTTAATCGAAATGTTGGCTTAAATACTGTACTGTGGGTTTTATTCCAGACACGTAACTTAGGCAAAGTCATAACGTCATAAGTATAACATACCGCTAATATTTAATTAATGTCGTCAAGCCCTTAATGGTATTCCCAAGTATGCAAGACAACAAAACGCAATTACATACAGCTTAGTTGTTTAAAGCCAAAGTGCATTAACATGTTAAAAGATTAGAGATCCAGTAACACAAATATGTACGACTTAGTTTATGTGTATTTTCTATTGAATTCATGTTGTATTAGTCACAATAAAATAATAATTCGGGTTATTTGTCGAAAAATTAAAGATATGCAAGTTTTCTTTAAGAACAATCTCATGACATACCATAAGATGTTAATATAATAAAAAATTGTGCATCCATCATACTTTCAAAAGCAAAATGTAACGAAAAAAATTTGATCAGTGTTATTAGTTTCTTTAATTGTAGAAACGCTCTATAGCCGTTAGGTGGGACTTTCAAGAAAACATTAAAGTATATTTTTTACATTATCAACCTTTATAGCTCCACCGGCAAGTGGCGAGCGCAGATGTCTCTCAGCTCAAACCTTTACCTTTGCTTCTCAGGATCGTTTATCAATGTGCGTCGAATTGTGTGTCGTAGTCACAGTTTCAGCTATAAAATAAGATAAAGGATGGGCCGCTCCATAACGCCAGCATCGCAAACAACGGGGCTGGACCGAATTGTCGCCGTGCCTACATAATTGATCGCGGCCGGCCGACAGGGCTAATTTACGCGGGACCGCGCTGCCTTCGCCGGACGCTGGGATTTGAAATTTATTGCGATCCATTGGTGTTAATAACGATCCCGCGAATAGGTCAACCTGTTTAATTTATTACGGAAATGTAAGTTCGTTTTTTCAATATATATTTTTTGGTGGGTCTATATTATAAGACAACCATTTCTTACATACCTACTTAGAAATACATTCTGGTTCAGCACCGCATTAATTTTAGCAATAAGATATCTCAGAATAGGAAATTGAAAACATGAAAGCATTAAGCAAGAATATATTCTCGTTTTATGTTTACAATTGCCTAGGCAATTGTAAACTCAGCACTCCAGAAGATACATACCAAAAGAAAAAAAACATGGAGTCATTGCTGGAACGAGACGTCTGTCGAATATAATGTTTTAATTTTGAAAATTGAGGCATACGGTGACTTGACTCATCCCCTGCTAGGTCGGCGTGCTGCCTGGGACGCAAGAATTGGTCGCAGAGGGGTAGAGACGATAGAACGCCACTTTGCGCGGTCCTAACATACTTCTCTAGCTTCATTCACATCCATCAATCTTTTCATACAAGCTCTTTTATTCCTTTTGCTTGCGATCCCAGCCTTTTTAAGGACTTGACCAATTTGGCCAAGGTAAGTCCTTCTGGGTCGTCCCCGCCTCGAGACTATTATTATCATTTAAATGTTACCTTGGAGGAAGTGAGCAGCATGAGGGTGGAGCGCTCGAGCACGTTTCTGGCGGCGGCGACCTGCGCTCGTCGTCGCTCGTCGCGCAGGTCGGCGCGCCGCTCCGCCGTCAGCCGCGCCAGCTCCACCATCCCGCCGCCGAACTCCGTGAACGCGCGCACAAACTCCGTGAAGTTGGACACCGACTCCAGCCGGTCCAGAGAGCGCGCCACCTGACACACCATCATCAGCCTATACCGTTACTGCAGTGCGCAGGAAAGCACGCACGCCGTTGCCCAATCTCCTCATAGCTGCTCCGCACGACTATTGGGTGTTAATGATTACTATGTAGCCAGGACCGATGGCTTAACGTGCCCTCCGAGGCACGGAATCATCTTTTTTTTGGACAATCCAGTGATTCAGCCTGCAATGTCCTAACCAAACATGAAAAATCTGACACTTGACCGACCATACTATACTGTTCGAGATCACAGAGCAAAGCTATATATATTTTTAAGGATGTAATATTATATAATAATGTCATTCAATCATGTCATTTAGTTTCAAATGTCACTAATTTCAATAACAACAAGTAAATAATTGCATTGTGAGTGCGAACATATTTATGAATATTTATTGAGCATCTTTGCTTGTGATATCCAAAGCTGACTAATACAGGGGTCACCCTGACAACCCCTGCTGATTTCTTGGGATACCTACGCAAAGGTATTCTTGATTATTTTATTTGGAACAGTGTTGTGTTTGCTTTGATATGTTCGTGCAAGTTCAAGTGGACAAATTGTTTTTTATTTATGATGTTAATGGGTATTTCTCATCAAATTTCGAAATTTGATTCCCGAGTCATTAGTGTCGAGTCATATGCATTAATGACATAATTTTTATTTAATTTCAATGCTCGTTGTCCGTACTACTATTATTTGAAAGAAAAGTATAATCTCTAAAGAAAAAAAAGATATAGTTACTTTGTTACCGTGAAAGTCATTCCCTCATCTTGTCCCTTAGTGCAAAACCATGACTAAAATGCCTGCCCATCTCAAATACATCATATTCTTAATAATAAAATCATGCTTATATTTAAAAAGATATCTTTATTGTTTATAAAAGCTCCTATCTACAACGACGAGTTTATAAATACGATAATTCGATTTTGAATATGTCCCGCCAAAAAAAAATCATTCCCTCACCCTATCACGAATATTCGGTTTTTGAACGTATCGAACGATATTTAGAAACGCCACCTTAAGTTTCTAGTACCTGGCAACACTCTCAAATGATTCAAAATGGCGATTTCTTCGAACTGTAGTGAGTTTGTGCAAAAACATAATATGTAAACAATTGTTAAAGTTACATTTATGGTGATCATTACCTCACATTACATGTATGGATTAAGCATTTTAGTATATATGTATAGAGATTATGTTTTTATGCGGTTTGGGAGTAAAATTCATATTCGAATGATAGAAAGCAAATCGAGGTTATGTGCCGGGTATTTGTAACTTTAGTTAAAATTTGTCATTCCCTCACAGTCATTCCTCATTGCATTTAAGAGTGAGGGAATGATTTGTACAGTTTCTACAGTTTTTTTTTGATTTTTTTCAACTTGTATTTCATGCTATATTATTTGAAACAGGTGTATGTATGTAGAAGAAAATGGCACGACTAAAGAAGTTGAGCGATGCAGAAAAAAAAATTAAAGAGAAAGAGTATGATAGAAAAGGCGAGAAAATGAAAAATAATCCTGAATCTTTGAAAAAACTGCAGGAAAAAGAGAGATTAAAATTTTTAAGAAAAAAGAGAAGGGTCAGGTAAAATCAGTTATCAAATGAATGCTAGAGAATTGAGACAAAAGCGAAAACAATGGAAAGAAAATAGTAAAGTTTATAGGAATAAAAAAAGTTATAGCACACCAAAATTTAAAGAATAATTGATGATACACCCCGCCAAGTCCAGTATCAGTTATGCGGCAAATTAGAGGAGATGTAAGCTGCCGAAATAGACAACAGATGCGAAGGCGACGAAGCTATTTTGTATGCAAAGATTGTAAATTTGGAAAAAAAAATGAAGAATGCAGTGAGGTTAAGTGAAAAATACAAGAAGAGGTATTTGAGACTGAAAACAAAAAAAACTGACCCAGAATCACCTGCAACTAAAGTAAATGCACTCCTAATGAATATAAACGTTCCTGAGAGTATAAAGAAGAAATTACTTTTCGGAGAAGCGTTAACTAAAGATCTAGAGACAACTTACAAAGATCTTGGAAAGAAACATGAAAAAAAGAAAAAGTATTACGAAATGTTGAAATGGAAATCACTGCAGAAATATAAGTTTCTTCATGTTCGAAACCTTTTTTTAAACATGATACTTTCAAAAGACAAAAACCTCGAAAAATAAGTGCTAAAATGCTAAAGGTAAAAAAAGATGTAATTAAATTTTTGGAGAAAGACGAAAACTCAAGAATGTGTCCGGGTAAAAAAGACTATCTTAAATCCAAAGATGGTAAATCTCAACAAAAGCGTGTTTTATATGACACACTTCATAATTTACATAAAAAGTTTTTGAGCACAGTTAATTATAAGATAAGTTTATCAACCTTTTGTAGATTCAGACCCTTTTGGGTTACTTGGCAAAATGTGAATGACCGAAATACTTGTCAATGCATACAGCATGCAATATCCAACTGATGATATCTAAATTGCATGAAGTCAAAGCACTCAAATTTTGTAGCGTGACTTCAGCTTTAGCGACAATAACCTGCAATGTGCATTCCACAAAATGTCTATTCAGGGAATGTTCAACCTGCAAGGAACGCTCTTTAGAATACTACTTACCAATGCCTAATCACTTTGTGACTTATCGACAATGGATTTATGAAGTCAGTTCATTTGAAAAAGATGGGAAAAAAAGAACAGTTCGTAAACCCGTGAAGAAAGAGTTAGGGTTAAATTAAAACAGCTTGTTCAAAATCTGGAAGCAGCATTACCATTTTTTTTTACATAATGGCACTATAGCACATCAATATCAAGCAATTCAAAATATAAAGACAAATTTAACAAAAAACGAAATTTTAATTCATGTAGATTATAGTGAAAACTATTGCTGCAAGTATAATGAGGAAATCCAAGCTGTCCACTTTTGGAGGAAGAAAGCAGATAACAATGCATACAGGAGTGCTTTACTTGCGCAAGGATAATGCAATCAAACCTGTATCTTTTTGTTCTCTCTCTAGCGACAATAGACATGATACAATGGCTGTTTGGGCTCACTTAAAACCCATATTTGAATGGATAAAAACACAACATTTACCTATTACCCGATTGCATATGTTAAGTGATGGGCCTGTTAATCAATATAAGAATAGATTCATGTTCGAAATGGTGTGTCGCCATTTAAAAATTTCTATCCAGAAATCGCACACTTTTCATGGCATTATTCTGAACCCGGGCACGGTAAGGGAGCACCTGACGGTGTCGGTGGAACCCTGAAAAGGACAGCTGATAAAGTCGTGGCAGAAGGCCATGATATCGTAGATCTTAATTCCTTGAAAACTATTCTTCAATCTAGGTGTCCTTCTATTTTATTGTTTGAAGTTACCACTGTAGATATTTCACTGATGGATGATCTCATAAAACAGTCCAGGACTATTCCTACTTTCCGGGAACACAAAAAATACGCCAGTTCGTATTTTTTAATAACACCTTACAGTGCAGAAGTCTTTCATGCATAGATTGCGAACAAGATTGTACCCATTATCATTTGGGATATTTTCAACAACGCCAAAGTGATCGACTTACTAGAAGACATAACGAATTCCCTAAAAAGTCAATGGAATTGGATATAATGAATGAAAATCACCAACTGTCTTTAGCGTCGTCTTCGCGCATTCAAGATCAAACTAGAAAGTTCAAAGAAAATGATACAATTGATTTAGAAAATCATGGATCTACTGTTGTCTTAGACAATGATAAGATTGCTACCATTGGAGATTATGTCCTGATAAAATGGGGCACTGCAAAGTATCCCGGAGAAGTTTTATCTGTTTTTGAAGATGGTGTAATGGTTAGGTGTATGAAGCAAGGTTTAAAGTTTTGGAAATGGCCTAATATTAAAGATGAGCAATTATACAGCTGGGAAGATGTGATACAGAAGATAAAGACGCCAAAGTTAGTTAAGAGGGGGAATTACGTTATTACAGAGTTAGATGACTCTACAAGTGATGTTAAAATTGAGACTGAATAATTAATTGATCTCAAAGACCAAAGAACTAATACAAGAAAAGACTAATAAAGATTAATATTAATAATAATTAATGCTTCGTAAATAAATATGAAGACGTTTTAAGTTTTGAAGAAATGCTAAGTACAAAGTTTAAAAATGAATAGTGATAAGTATATAAAAAAAACATTTGTTACTTCTATAATAGTCTATTTTTCAATTTTACGAGTTTACATATATTTATATTGATTATAAGTTTCTTTTCTTTAAAATATCATATTTCATTGTTTAATATAATTAAAATTACATAATTTCCTTTATTTGTATATGTTTTTCATTATAATGTAATAATACATCATTCCCTCACTCTGTTAATCATTCCCTCATTTATTTATTTTTTAAACCTCTTTTTATAGATAATATACAAAAATATGGAAGACCAATACTTTTAAGTTGATCTCTTGAAGCAACTTTTTCATCTTTTAAAAAAAAAAGTCCAAGTTTATCAAAAAAAAAATATATTAACACAATCCAAAATTTCGAAATTTGATGAGAAATACCCATTTGTGTTGAAGATTTTAGAGCATAAGAGTCCAGACTATTAGTCTTAATCATGTATGTTAGTCTGAGACTAACATACTTGATTTTAATTACAACGTGATACCTTTAGACGTACAATAAGTTCAACCATATTTTCCACAAATAAACCATATTTTAATTAAAAAAAACTAAAGTTCGATTCTACCCTTTTCTAAGACATTAGCCTGACCTTTCATCAGTTTTTGTTGAAATTGGTTCACTAGTGAAAACATCACAAAAGACAAGTAGTTTTCCCCCATAAAATAAAGAATGGACAAAGATTTGTATGGCATAATTATATGCAGCATTACAATGCCCACCTATTATTTAAAAAGAATCACATCCTAGACTGTTTTCACAGACGCAGACTGTGTTATCCGTCAGAACTGTATTCCTTAAGGCATAATACTTAATCCGGCTTAACTTGTTGCATTCCAAGAAGAAATCTCGGCGCAGCTGAATTCTTAACCTTCCTGCTCAGTTGCTCCCACGTAAATCGTTTACTTTGCCTGACTTTATTAGGTGAAAGGAAAAACATTTTTTGATGCGCAATTACAACAATATACTATTCTGAATGTGACTGGTAAAAAATATAACGACAGTATAGTTTTTTTCGATATGTCTGTAATGCAAAATTGATTGAAACAATTCTTTGATATTAGAAAAAAATCTTAAAATAATATACTAATCAAACTAATAAATAGCAATACATATCCCCCATTAAAGACACAGTGTAATAAATAAAATTAGCCAAGTGCGAGTCGGACTCGCCCGTGGTGTCCGCAGCAGCTAGTAACAAAAAATAAAATATTTTTTATAAGACACCTACTAAGGCTTTATTATGAGAAGTTCACCGTTTATATCGTTTAAAAAAACTACAGACTAGATATCGTTCAAACTTAATTTGGTTGTTAGATTCATGGTAATGTATATCATATATTTTATTTAATTTTATCAACCCCATAGTTTAGAAATTAGGGGAATTGTGGGACACACACACACTTTTTTCATGTTTGGAAGTGTCTCTCGCGCCAACTATTCAATTTATTAAATAAATGATATAAACTGCAACATCATTTATCAACACATTGATACACCAGTTGAGTTTCAGTTCAATGTATGGGGAGCCCCAAACCACATTAAATTTGTTTTTCAAGTTTCTAGTCAAAACCTTATAGCGGTTCACAGAATAGATGTCGCTATGTATTCACATACTGACATTCGTCAGTGGATATTTATTTAGTTATTTAATGCAAAACTATGGTGATATATTCTTTCATTGTTCCAGGAGGAAGTTAGTCGAGCTGAAGTTGCATGTCTGACGGCTGCTGACGAGATCTGCTACCTTCACTGTTCCGTGCAGGATGACGCGACGGAAACTGTTAGTGTTAGGTCATTATTCACAATTGATAATTATAGAAATAGGAATTACATATTCTAATGTATGTTCATCTTATATAAACAATAAAGTAACTAGATGGACAATCACGAAGAAACGTCAACTGTCATATGTCTGAATGAATATGTCTGTTCGTATTGGTCTGGTTGTTTTCCATGTATGATATGTAAATAAATAAATATAAATATCCACTGACATTCACACAGCGCCTTCTAGCCCCAAGTTAAGCGTGAAGCTTGTATTACGGGTGCTAAAGAACTGGTAAACATACTTATATATATATTTTTTGTAAATACATACATATTATACATATGTTATAGTCTGATGAAGGCTGAAGAATATATAAAGTACGTGTTTACAAAAAATGTATATAAGTATGTTTAACCGTTATTTTGCACCATAATACAAGCTTCACGCTTAATTTGGAGATAAATGGCGTTGTGTGTATGTCAGTTGATATTAATTGATTATTATACGTGCACAGTCAAGAAACCTTCAAGACCTGTCAGCCTGCCCCAGCCGTAGTCTGCGACCAACTGTGTCCGAGCCAGTGAAAATAGAAAACAAAGTCGGCGTCTACAGGCGAATAGTCTTTCCACACAGAAATACCTCTAACAAGGTACACTTACTTTCTAAATAATAAATGTTATCTAAGTCGATTCCCAAAAGGTAGTTTTGTACAAAGACTTAATGAAATTTAAACATAATTGTTTTTTAATATTTCAAGTCCGTCACATCATAACCGAAAATGATTTAAGCAAGAAGAAATTCTTTATAGGACTGTGGAATAAAGGAAGTTATGGACCACATATTTAAGGTTAAAACTGTGTTATTAACAAAGGTTCGTTTTCTAAACTGACCATGCAACGTATTACTCCGAGAGCCGGCTGTATAAAAGTTCTATGGATCTGATACATGAATATTTTTTTGAATATAGTCTGAGAAACCATATAACTAAAGGACGACACCCCTGAAAATGCCTGATTTTGCCCGCATACAAAATTATGACCAAACTTCCGGTTGTAATTCTAGACATTGATTCATAGGACTTTTATACGGCCGGCTCTCCATTTATATGGGCTTGGTTTTCTATTATGACTTTCGATATGATAAAAAAGAATTCAAACACATACATTTCATTACCAAAGCTATTAAGGCTTTTTTGGCTTCAGGAAATTGCAATCATGTCCTACGTATACACCAATTCGTTCGACGCTCAAAACAAGATAAAAGAAAACAATGCAAGCAATGACGAAGAATCGACAGCAGTTATCGCAAATGAGTAGAGCCATCAGAAACATTGAACGAGATAATAAATTATTAGATAATTATGAGCCTGATTTAATGTGTTTTATTTATTTTAATTTGTGGAGTTGATATCACAACCTTACCATGTTTGCACAATGGATATTCTGAATAAAATTTTTTGGTCAGTTTCATCATCATCAGCTCATTAAACGTCCCCTCGAGGGGCTCGAGCCTACCCGTATAGGGTGATTAGGCCTTCGTCGTCCACGCGGGCCCAGTGCGGATTGGACGACTTCACATACAACTTTTGAATCTCTTCGCAGGCGTGCATGAAGGATTCCTCACGATATTTTCCTTCACCGTCAGAGCGTCAGATAACGTACATATAATTTCGAAAATCGAAAACACATTGATACGTGGCGAGATTTGAACCTCACTGCGCCCTGGTGTGGACTGCCGCCCTTCCGGTAGGAGGGCGGCAGTCCATTGAGCGACCGACGCTGGGTCAGTTTAATGTCAAAGAATTGCAATAAAGGCATTTCTTTCTTTGGTAAAATTATGTATTATCATAAGGTTGAAATATTGCACCCTCATTTTCTGATCAATACCACTTGCCCATGGTGAATTCTGCCACACAACTAACGAGAATCTAAAGGCCTCGCCACTACCAATGTGGCAGGTCAAGGACTTACATCCCACAATTCCCATAATTCTTGAGAAATATAGGATAGCGACGGTGGCTCAATGGATAAATCACTGTTGCTTTCCTACCGGGAGGGCGCAGGTAGAATCCCGCCACGTGCCAATGTGATTTCGAAGTTTCGAAAATTTTTACGTTTATCCAACGTTCTTACAGTAAAAGAAAATATTTTGAGGAAACCTGCGCACGCCTGCGAAGAGATTCAAAGGTTGTGCCTCAAGTCGGCCGCATTGGGCCCGCGTGGACGACTTAGGCCTACACACCCTTTACGGGTAGACTCGTGCCCCTCGGTGGGCGTTTAATAAGCTGATGATGATGATAAGGACTTCAAAAAGAGTGGGTTCTCAAATGAATCGACGCGCATGTTTTTTTATATAATTTGTTTTTTTAAAAAGAGTATACATAGCTTTTATTGAAGTCTAATTTTAGAAAACACCTCAGATAAAATTAAAAAAAATACGTTTACAAAAGTCAACTTCAAAGTTTTGACACAATACATTTTATTATTGGTCGGTGCACCCGTGGCATCTAAAATGAAAAAATGTATCAAATTTTGCAGTAAATATACAAAATATAAGAGTAGAAATGATTTAGATAAATCAAACATGCCCCGTCACAAAACTTTAATATCCATGTTTATTGATGTAGTTGTGTTTGTGAGCATGTTTGCTTTACTGGGACACCTGTCCATGAACTTCTGGGAACGATTTATTATTCAAACTGAGCTGTCCAATATGAAAACTAGTTTGCATTCTCTAAAGGTAACAGCTTTCTGTGGAAATAACACTGTTTTGCGTAGATGTACCCAGTCTTATTTAAATAAATAAATATCCACTGACATACACACAAAGCCATCTAGCCCCACACTAAGCATTAGCCTGTAGTAAGGATAAAAGACAACGTATAAACATACTTATATTCTTTTTAATATATACATAATATTATACATAGAAAAAACACCCAAACCAATACAAACATGCACACACGCACATGCACACAAATGTTTGTGCTGCCCGGGGATCAAACCCTTGGTGTAATAGCCGACGTCTCCACTATTACACTAGATGGGTCGCCAGATGGATTTAAATATTAAGTATGCCTAATTGATAATCACTGAGTAGGATAACAATTCTACGGTTAAAAACCATACCTGCAAAACCATCTTACTCTTAATATGTAATATTAAACACTTAATGTAAAATGTTGCAAAGAGGACCGCAAAAAGTTTGCGCTGTAAAAAGATATTAGATCTCGTTTAGAGCCAAGCTTCTTAATCTACACGGCCTAGCTCTACCGACCCTTACTTCAACCAATTCTACATATCAGTTAATATGTACAAATTCGCCGTTTCGCTATCGTCGTGGAGGTGATAGAAATATTAAGTTTCCGATCTAAAGTAAAGGAACAGCCAAGCCCAGTGGCGCGCACTTCATATATGCTAATAAGCAGTGCATACCTTGTGCGTCCAGAGAACCCGGAAAATCGCCAACATATTAAATGATTGCCACTTATTCGCCCACATTTCCTCTACAGATTTGAAGGGCATTATAAGGGCCTAATGCAAATGTAGTGATTTCGGTTAAGCTATGAATCTTAAATTACATAGTGACTACTATTAACTTATAAACACCCTTCATAATTTTTGAACTTATTTTATTATTTTAATAAGATACACAATATATTTAATTTTCCAGAAAACAATAAATCGAATCGGATTCGCTTATGACAACCTACATAGAGAACTAATAGGATTGGCGGAGATAACCGAGAAAAAGGCACCTGAAGTTTTTAAGAAACGAGATCCAGATAAATTTCACCGAAAGGATACTAATGTATCAGCCCAAACACGTGATAACCAAATCCAAGTCATGACCAAAGCAACATATGTCAAAACGATGTCACCAATAGTTGAAAACAAAGTCGTCCAAAATTATTTGGTAGATACCAAGGATAAAACAACTCAAAGTATACACGAACCAAAGAAATCATGCAATTCAAATAAAAATACATCAACAATTACCAGATATCCCCTGAAATCGACCGGTGTAGGTTTGAATACCGATGAATGTCGAAAGAAGTGTTCTAATCACGAGAGTTGTAAATATGGGAAAGCTTATAGCAACGCACACAAATGCTGCAAACACTACCAATGTTATAATGTCTTTGAAAACCTAAAATTTTAATTGTATCTGACAATTTTCTTTCTGTTTTCCAGAGTGTACTCATATGTGGAATTATCATAAAAAAATTGTAATTTATGTCTTATAATAACAATAAAAACCACTTATTCTGTCAGAAGTTTATTATACTTTAGTATTGAAATCAAAATGTTCTTCGACACGCATTTCTTTAACTTTCCTTGCCCATATTCCCTAGTCAATCTTGAATCACATCGACATTATTTATACTTGTTGCAGATATTTGCATGAAACAATTATTATTGCACAGATTGGTTGTTTTAATTTGACCATTTAAAAAACATCTACGTCAGGTAAAGATGACTGTGTTTTGGGATCCCATCCTAGGTGGCTTTTTTCCAAAGTATTGGCCAAGGCTTCCAATATACCTATCTGACCTTCTAGTTTAGGCAGATCTTGGGAAAATCTTGATATCTTCAGTTCCAAATCATAGTAGTTATCCTTGATAACGGACAAGTTTCTCTGAAACAAAATAAATTATGTCTCCTAAACTTGTAAACCTTAAAAACGTTTTTAGGTAATAAATAATGTGAGTAATCAGTCGGGGTGCTATATAACCTAAAGCTTTACATGTAATTTTCTAACAAAATCTTGGGAAATCTAAGTATAAATAAATAAATAGCCATCTAGCCCAAAGTTAAGCATGAAGCCTGTAGTGTAGGTACTTAACAACGGATAAACATACTTATACTTCTACTTATTGTAAATAAATACATATTGTACATCCAGACCAAAACAATCAGAAATGTTAATGCACACAAAATGTTTGTACTGGGGGATTGAACCTGGAACCCTTGATGTAGTAGCCGACACACAGCACGAGGCTTCCTTTAATACATATCACGTATGAACCATATATTTCATCACTGGTCTATTTCAGAGTAGAGAACGAAGAACTTAAGTCAATATTCAGGATTCACGACAAACAAGTTTGACGCCAAAAATGGAATCTCAAATTATATATTTACCGCAATATCATCAATGCTCTTCGTTATATTGCTAATGTTACATGTTTCCTTGCAATTATTACAATGAAATTCTAGCATTAAGTAAATTAGTGCTATAAGACTGGACATAATGAAAACACTGTATAATCCGCTGAAGAATGACCAAGGCTTGGATGTTTGGAGAGGAGGGATATTAGGCCCGCTAGATCTGAGCGAATAAGAGTGGCCTCGACCTCTTCTATTCTTTCTTCCACGATCCATTTCCGATGATCTTGACCTTTTTTGTTATGTAAAATACGGAGATAACACTCCTGTATTCATAAGTAATTACTGTACTTCACATTTAGATTTCGTTTCCTCTTTTACTGATTTTTTAAGTTTCATGATAATATTGGAGTGTCCATGTTGAATAAAATCTGACAGACTTTTGTCACTTTTACGCGTAGCTTTTTAGCTCTGCAAGCAAAAAAAATAATCTATAACTTGTGCCAGTTATAATTTAGTAATGGGAAGTGATTTCAGGTAGGCTCAAAATCAATGATATTCTGTATATATAAAGGTAGATACGCCATCCGTGATCCATCATTGAATCCCTGGCTGTAGACTTAGCTCGGCAGCTTATGCTGTTAGAAAGATAAGGCTCTTGCCAGACATAGAAACGCAAGATTGGTTTACTTTAGTTATTTATATGTCATGTCGTATGGTCTACTTTGTGGGCTCGGCTGCGACATTAATACAATATTGTGCTACAAAAAAAGCTATTCCTTTTATCTACAACCTTAGACCACGTGACTCTCTTAAGGAACTTTTTAAAGAAAAAATATAATGACTGTAGCATCCAATATATTTATGAAAATTTAATTTATGTTCGTAAATACTAGAACACCTTTAAAAAAATTGTGTCACACAATTTTAATACTAGAATAAAAACAAACTTGCTGTTCCGGACTTGAGACTACATAAAATAGGTAAATCTTTTATTAGGAAGATGTATAAAGTTTTCAATAAGGTACCGCAAAATATTGTAGAGTTGCCCTTTCATATGTTTAAAGTTAAAATCAAACAACACCTTTCTAAAAAAGGTACTACTACAGTATGACGAATATTTATGTGATAAAAATCCGTGGTCTTAAACTGCTCAGCTATTCAGTGTT
>PQWD01002145.1:27806-137528 GCA_019425675.1 Leucinodes orbonalis | reverse complement strand
ACGTCACAGCATATCTGGCAAGAGTTCCTTCCACCAGAAGCCGTTCCTTTGCCCATTCATGACTCAGTACCGTACTTACGGACGAAAGCATCGAAACAGACGTTTGCATTTTGAGCCCCCAGTCGCTGCGCCGGCGAGGAAGAGGGAGCTCATGACGACTCGTGGCTCATGCCCACGACAGAAGTTCCTTGAAGAGACGAGCAGAGGTAGGCCGTTGCTGAAGTATTGATCTTCTTAGTCACTATAATAAAGAGCATGATATAATTTTTATTTTTTGTTATAAGCCCAATGAGCCCTTACCTTTTTCCTGTTGGACGACTTTACGTTGGACATACAGGATGCACCCTGGTGCATGTGTGCTAACGATATCGTACATGTGGTGAACTGCGCAACTGACTGCTTCCGAATATCGCTCATGCCCATTATGTGCAAGGTTTTTTACAAACAAAATTGGCTACATCAGCCACACATCAATCGCAAAACCGGAGTTGAAGTTAGTCACCATGGATGCCAATGACGCCTTAAGATGCCATACACAATAGATTTTCTATTAAGTTTGGGTTCTCAGCGTTCTATAAGTTAAATTAAGGATCATAAAATAAAATTACCATATCTAAAACTTAAAGGTTGTATATTATAGCATATTTTAAGAACTGAAATGAGAACATAGGTATATTTGTGAAAAATGATGCAGTATGACTACCTAAATTATGTCTTTGATAAAAAAATAAACCTATTAGTTGAGGTTATGCAAATGACAAAATAATTTTGTTAGTACAATTCCATACATTTTATTTGTTATTGAAATAATTTAACATTCAGTTACTAATGACATACAAAACTTTCACCGACTGTAAACAAGACATAATAGATATCAAGCCAGGCATTCCTCATTGTGAACATGTTAGTGTAGTACTTACTATCATTAAACAAGATTAATGTAGCCACATTTTATCTTGAGATCTTTTAGCAGTTGAACTTATACAACACAAAATTGAAAGCTATTACAATAAGTATCTGGTATTTTGGATACCATACACATTCACATTTAATTTATAACAATATGTCTAACTGTGTTTAAGCTAATACTAACCTATAATAGTTAGGATTAATTATAAATAAATTATGTTTGAGGATTTGCAGGTGGATTGTTGTTGGCACCCGCATTGTTATTTTCAAATGTTGTCTTATTCTTTAGTAGATAAGCTGCCAGATAGTTGATTGGATCAGGTGGACGTTCCTTTGCTAGTGCTGAGAGCCCTTGAAGCAATATAGGCACAACAGTCTGATCTAGGTATTGGCGCGTGGGCAACGCATTGAGATCAATTCTCGATTTCCGACTAGCATTTGTTTCGTTTTCCTTCTCCATTGATATAATTTTCTGTAATGAATAACAATGCTGCGATAGGTGAGTGATATCCCATACTGACAGTGTACAAATTGCTCATTAAATAAATGAAGTGAAAATTTGAACAATGCATCCCTCAATGTCATTTATCATTGTAACTATTTAAGACACCGTTATGCTGGCCTTTCGGAAGTATAAAGTTTGAGTAGGAGAGATTTACTAATGTTAATAAAGTTGGTAATTTACACCAAGCTTGATGGATTTTTATTTAGGGATATGATACATAAAGTGTCCATAGTATAATACGGTGAATGAAACATACAGGGAATGTAAACAAAACATTTAAATGAATAATAAAAGGAGTGTCTTTTAACTATGAAGTTGATTTATCAATGCGTAAAACATTATGGTTATACGGCCAAAGAGATCTCCAAAAAGGTGTTACAAAAAATGCGCAACACATAATAGCAACTTTATAATAGCTAACCTTAACAGATTCAGGAATTTTGGACGGAGGTGCCTCTTCTTTAAGAGTTGCCTGCAATGAGGTTTCGGACATCGGTTGAATTTAATAAGTTGACATGAAATTAGATATAACTTCTTGAAGTTTTTTTTAACTAAAAATATTTAAAGCTTTCCCCAAAATTGTTTAAGGATTCAAAAACGAAACCAAAATTCGATGACATTGACAGTTTTAATCAATGTTGCCACCTACTATTACCATAGATTATACATTATTTATCTTGCCAGTATCATATATGAAAATTAAAAATATTTGTTTCAGTCTCGGAGTTATTAGACGTTTCAGTTCATCACACAAGGATACATAATAAATATAACACCGTTACACAATTCACAGAACTTATTTTATGTATGTATCTTTGTATGTGTCATTAGGTCAGTAGCCCTGGACTCCGCACTTGGATATTGGACAAAATGTTAGAGGAAAATGTTTAGGAAAGCTAATGTTCATTATTTATCGTTTTAATTATTGTTATTCTAAGTCATTCTAAGTATGTTTTATTTTTTTTATTGTTTCTCAATCTTAATGATAAAATAAGTACCTAAATACACTTTTAATTTGAAGGTACCAATTTGATGGTGGATGTATAAAATCTATTGAGAATATTACTTTGGTAGGTACTGCCATACCAGTGTTGCCAACCCCGAACAGAATTTCTCGTACTTAAGCAGCGGACGACAAAATGTTTTATTAATCGTCGTTTACTCAGTTGACATACTTTTAAGGTCTGCAGACAATTATCGCCTAAATGCGACCAATGATTTTTTTCTGTAATTCAAGATACTCTCGTAAAAGATTGTACAAGGATGAAAGTGTCCTCATACCTCGTACGGAAGACCACAAATCTCGTATTTGCACGAGGAACCTCGTACGTTTGGCAACCCTGGCCAAGGCCAAGTTACACAGAAATCATTACACAAATGAGGTACGCAGGTACTTAGTCTCAGGCAGTCTCAGTTCTTAGCATACACTCATCACCGGTTTTTGTATTTTCGTATGTGTATATACACTGTGTACCCTTCCTATGGGGTAAAGTCCCAAACAGCTATCTCTTATGTGTTACAATGTGTGGGTAAAGTCTGTGAATGGACAATATTTCTTCCCCATTTTGCGCCCGATGTCCAGGATTGAATGTGAATCTATCGTCGTACAAATTTTCAACACTATATTAAATAAATCCTTAAAATATATTATAGGATTTATTACATACCATACTTATAGAAATACCTATATAAACTTATTTTACATTCAGAATTTAGGAACGTAATTTGTGCTACACTAGAGTACCCAACTATGCAAACTACCAACATTAAGATATATAAAAAAACCAAGTGATTTGTTAAGATTTATTTAAGAAACATCTTAAAACTATTTATACAATACACGCCATATACACATAACTAACACACAATGAATTTTGCAAACATTTTGGGCAACCGATGATGAAATGCTATCGGATTACAAAACATTTTTATATCGATACATAATCATAAATAGGATGCTTCATTAAAAATAGATTACATACATGAAATTCATCCGAACGGTTGCCTGTACAGGTATTGCTATGAAAGCTACAAACTGAACAAATTAGTATGTAAGAGATCAATTTACAATAGGCATATCTTTATTGAAAATTAATATATACTTATCATACAAAGATTGTTTAAGTATCGTTATTAATACTCCACTCAAGGTCATGAATCCACAATACATATTATATTTTCTTAACATTTACAAAATGCCCTAAAACTTCTACGAATCGTAAGAAATGCAGAAAATCTGGCGTTTATCTACTCTACTGCATTACGATAAACAACACAAAGGGTCGAAAAAACTGTTGGGTGAACATTTTATAGAATTGTCGCGCACTATCCTATTATCAATATTATCATCATACAATTGCCTCTATTACAAATTTAGCGCATACTGTCTTAGTAGATATCACCATCGCTTTTAATTGGTAAATTTACAGGAACCCATATTAACACTTATATGTGTACTTACTTATATATGAGTCGTATAGAATCAAAGGCGGCAAAGTAGGGTTGATCTGAATTTTGGTAGTCGAAATAAAACAGTTTTTTTCCAGTCGATAGCCGTTTTTGATTCCAAAGTCATTTTTCTTACGTGTTTTTGGGTTTATGGCCATGTTATAATAAAGTGAACACAGAATCGGTTAACATTGGAATTTTCAGTAAGTTCAAATACTTATCTCATTTGATTTATACGACTCATATGTTTTGAACGATTTGCCTTAGCAACACCAGAGATAGCAAGTACTTTTCACACCTTGTACATAAATATGACAAACAGCTTCCATTTTGCTACCCAACTAAAGTATGTTCCAAAGATTTCCCCCAATTAAGTGCCGTAAAGATTTTCTAGACCCCGTCACATATGTACGAATGATGATTGCCCACTTAGATTCTATTATTTATTTTCTTTATAAAGACAGATTTACAAACGGGCTACCTAGATAGATAGTAAACAGTCATAAACATCAAAAATGCTGTGTGATCTGCAATTCTGTCCAATATAACATAAACTTGGCCTACTTTTGACCGCGGGATTTCAAACACAATAGCAAACAATGCGGTGGTTAAAGGGTCAAAGAAGAAATTTTCGTTAGAAAACCCCATTTCTTCTTGTTTCGATGCAGTAAGTTAAAGGGCACATGGGCAGGTTTATCGACTTCTATGCATAATGTTGATTTGATTTGCCGCTCAACAGTCAACTATTATTAGTCTATGGATACTTGGGCAAAAACAATAGTATCAATAGCCTTGTAAGTGTAAACACATTATCGTATCGACAGGCCTATCGATAGTTTAGATGATGTATCGAAGTCAAACTATCGATCGTCGAACAAGTTGAAGCCAATGATATAATAAAGTATAGATACGTTATGTGCTCACAAAACAACAAAAAAGAGTACCGAATGCAGTGGCAACACACATACTCAATTTTATTTTGTGTACATCATACTACTTGCTAAACAACTTAAAAAAGAGATGTCATAACAACAACATTGAGAATACAAAAGACGGTAGTGTTTGCCATTTACCTATGCCGTTTTGTTGACATGTTCCACCACCAATCATCAGACGATTGGCATTGAGTATATTTTTTATAAATTTATTACATCATTGGTTGAAGCTTGTCCGGGGTTTCACGTGCGAAGGTAGTGTGGCGGCGGCGGTGGCGGCGGCGCGGGCCGAAGTCTCGGTGATCTCTCCAACTGCCGCTCCACGCGGCCATCGCTTCGCTCAACGACCACAACTCCGACAGCAGTGACAAGTCCAGTTGCCTCAGGCTCGCCTGGAACATAAGGAACGAACATTAAATACATTTGTTTCCAACAACTTCCGATTTTCTATACATTTATAAGTGGGTCAAATTTTGAGAAAGTTTGGTGTATTCATGACTTGAGCGAATAGGCATTTTCTGGGTAAACGTGTACAACTATCGGCCTTTTCATCGCTCATAAAGGCTGATTTTACATATCAAAATTTACTCCATTTACTTTAAGTTTCCTTAAATGATCTCCAAGGACTTGAGACCTATATATTGAATTGGATCCACTGTATTATCCACCTGCATAGGTTGAAGTGTCATACAGTTGTTCAAATTCTTCAGTTTATTTATATTTACAATATCACCTGACCAGCCTACGTATATAATTATTGCATTATTACCCATTATTCAAAACATATTTCCACAGAACAATGAAATATTTTTTTATGAAATTCCTAACACCATGATTTTCGAAGACGCATCGGTATTTATTTATATATTCGTTTGATTGGCTTTGAAAATACCATGATAAAACAAAAAATCGTTACGACAAAAGCATAGAGTAGAAAGCAGGGATAACTCATCTAAACTTGCCATCGGCGAATCATGATAACGACATTTTTAGAATCGTAAGATCGATGAGTTCGTGAGTGAAATTCATAATTTAATAACAATGATATTCTGTATATATAAAGGTAGATACGCCATCCGTGCTTCAAAAACGAACCGCCGAAGAGAGTACAGTTTGTACTCTTTTGTTTAGGTACATGTGTCGATTCGAAATATGTGTATATGTGCTGTCACTGCATTCGGAACACTTTTTTAGATTGTTTGGTGAGCATATCACGAATCCATACTTTTATACATCATTGTTAAATAAGTGAAAATTCAAAACTCGACAATCACTCGTAAGCAATTAGTGTCAAAACGAATCAAAACATCGTTTACAAGAACGTTTATGATGAAAGCAATGAAATGCGCAAGGTTAAATGGATTTTAATTATCGATTTGTTTATAACTTTCATTTTGTCCGGTTAACATGCATTTTTCGAACTACCAGAAAAGTTACCTATTGTGCAAGTTCTATTTAAAGTAATTCGAAGAATCCTTTAAGTTGTTTAACAATTTCTGTATTATTTATGGTTGATATGTTCTTATTTGTGTAGGTAATAGTTTTGGGGTTTTAGCTATCACTTACATATTTTTGATAAAAAAAATTCGAGGAGTTTCAGACACAGCTTTTTAACGATCCAACGATTTTTTCAACTTGGTCTAGTAGTTTTGGAGCTTATTCAATGCAAAGAATAAAAAGCTTCTCATTATAAAAAGAGTACTTAATACTACATATTAATTACAGGTATACGTTTACTATTAATCATAGAAAATTAGGGCATGGATCTTTCCATTTTTACAAAAGCATGAAACTGCCGCGCATATTTTCTTATGTGTTCAAAATCAATAAGTTTGTCGTGTGCAATCCACATTACACAGAGTGCAACCATACTATCATCTGGTATTTCCTGCTTTGAAGTACTACATTACATACGAAATCCATTATCGACAACAGTACTCGAATCACAATAGATCTCAGGCGACCTTCGTGTGGCTACGGAATGCGGCGCGATCACGACATTATGTGGGACACACAAATAGACGAAAGCTGATATTTATTGGTACTTCAACTGCGCAATGAGCAGGTTACAATACATTTCCATTCACCATATTACCATGTTCCAATTGAATTAATAAAAAGTTGATATATAAACTGGACGAACGAATAAAGAGGGACTCTTTCGAGAGGAATTCGGTGATAAAATTTGGAAGCTAGGAAATTCGTCCAGGAAGCGTAACCACAAATATTAAAATACGTAGGTAGTAGATACACTTATGCATTTAATTTCTCCAGCTTCTATAATAATAAGTGGCACGTGCGCCCGTTAAAAAAATACGATCAAAGTCTGCGTGACGGTATATTTCAAGTAGATTCAGAGACCGCGGTGCATCGGATTCGGTTGAATTATGGTTTTATTTATATGGGGAGGTTCAGAGAAAAGCGTGCGTATGCAAGTTAGTCACCTCTATGAGTAAAGCTTACGACGCGCTAAATTTAATAATTTCTAAGAACTTAGTATCGACAAATCTAGTTATTAATCAAACCAGGCAGTTTGCTAGATACACTGACCTTTATGAATCACGTAGGAATATACAACGGGATCCTCTATCCCATAGTAGTATAAAAAGTATAGGCGCTGAACTGGATTAAACAAGACGGGCTCCGAGATACCATTTCACAACATAGCGGTAACGCCATAAAGCGAAAAATCTATGTCGGATCAAGTCGTGTGTGCGACTTGTTCAGGTTCCGGGAAATATCCACAAGTTTACCGTTATTTAACAGAAACGTTGAATGTGAGAAAAACATTAATAAAATCATCAAACTCGCGTTAATCAAAGGCGGAAGAAGTTTCACTTTAGAGTGAATAAATAGTTTAGGCTTCATTAATGACTTGCAAACTTTAATATTTTACCTTATTATTTTTAACCTCAACGAATAGTCCAAAATCCCGGTGCCCCCAGACGTTACTTATTTTCTCATAAGAAATATAAATGGAAAATAAATGTAGTATTCAGTACTCTTTTTATAATGAGGAAGCTTTTTTTATTCTTTGCATTGAATAAGCTCCAAAACTACTAGACCAATTTGAAAAAATCGTTGGATCGTTAAAAAGCTGTGTCTGAAACTATCCTCGAATTGTTTAATCAAAACATGTAAGGTGATAGCTAAAACCCCAAAACTATTACCTACACAAATAAGAGCATATCAACCATAAATACACAAATTGTTCGAATTACTTTAAATAGAACTTGGCACAATAGGTATGTACGAGTAGTAACATAACAACAGTTTTGTTCTAAAAACTTTCTGGTAGTTTCGTAAAAATTGCATGTTAACCGGACGAAATGAAAGTGTAATAAACAAATCGATAAATTAAAATCCATTTAACCTTGCACATTTCATTGCTTTAAAGAAACTTATTTATTATTTATAAATTTTTTCAACCCAGATCACTTTAAAATACCTTGTAATCTTCAGGTTCGATTCCATTTTGTATGTAACGAATCTTTAATCTCTCTTGATTTATCGAACAGAGCAAATTTTAGCGACACTTTGTGTCTGGGGGGATGTTTGACCCTCCATTGGTCTGGCTGCTGACCAGGGTGTTCAAATAGTTCCCCAAGTTTATACATAAAAATCAAGAGTGAGATTATAAGTAAGAATATGTTTTTTTTTGAAGCTTTAAAGCGTCTGGTAAGGGTAAGCGCCGATGAAGTGTCTGGCAATAATGATTATTAATTTTTAACAACAATATCTAAAACATATGTAAAATCAGCACTGAGAATTTAAGAAAAATTAGTACTGTATTTATCTACATTTAGCACCTGGTACCTATGAATTGGCCGTCGACCCAAGGTAGCAGGTATGCACACTCAAAGTACGTACTAACACTACTTTATCCCATTTATATTTCTTATGAGAAAATAAGTAACGTCTGGGGGCACCGGGATCTTACTCTAGAACAAGTGTCTACATAATTTAAATTAGGAGAAGTAAACAAGAAAATACGATGAAACATTAAAATTACTAAGACTGACAGTATTCATCATCATCAGCTCATTAAACGTTCCCACCGAGGGGCACGAGCCTACCCGTATAGGGTGATAGGGTGAGACTGACAGTATTATTGTGGTTATAACTATAGCACCTCAAAATATACTATTAGAAGAACCTTAAAGTTCTCAAGATTTGTATCTGTTAGGTTGAAAAATTCAACTAAAACGAAATATAAAGGTAAATGCACACAAAAAACACATAACTTATACTTTTTGAATCCTCAAAAATACTTAAGAGGATCCAGTCAAGAGCACAGTCAGGCGTATATTTTATTACACTATATTTTATTGTATATACTTTATTATATCTAGTAGAAACACTATTTTTGTTTAGTGAATAAACAAATAGTGTTTCTACTAGACGATCAACATTAACCTTTTAACTGCCAAGAGTCCAGGCAAAATAGAAAATCTATTGTTTTTGGATATATCCGTCAGCGGCGGTTAAATGGTTAAGAACGGAAAGCAAAATTTCCAAGAAAAACCTGATACAATTAAATAATTTGCTAATCATACGCAGTAAGAAGCAGTGAATCACTTTTAAGATGACAACATAGTCACGCGTGTAATTTCTCGATTGCGTTCTGCCAGATCAGAATGTGCAGGAAAAGAGGGAAAGTGCTCGCTGGCGTTCACGCTCCAGCGGCGGCCTAATGAACGACTGTGATCCGGACAATTAATGCGTGTGATCACTGCTCGGAGAAACACAACAGCGATTCGTTGTGTATTATAAACATATATTGTGGTACACGAAAGAAGCCTCCCCGTGTGACGTAAAGTTTGTTCTCTTGCGTCCGGCGCACCCTGGGTAATCTGTGTGGACAGGCTAGTCGGTAACGCAGACTGGCTGATCCTTTTACTACGATATGGTCTTTCAAGAACTTGTAAATCCATATCGACTCGATAAGAAAAGAAGAAGATATATATAGCTATATAGGCCTATACACACTTTACGGGTAGGCTCGTGCCCTCGGTGGACACGTATAATGAGCTGATGATGGTGATATATCCATTGGCAGTCACACAACGCTCTTCAATTGCCCGGTGAAGTTGTAAAGGCCATCTACGGCCAACAGCAGTAGTCATTTCGGAAAAACTTTGCTCCCGGTAAAAAGCAGCAAAAGGTTTTGTCCTTGCTAAAAAATATTAAATACAGTTAACAGTATTTCTGAAGATTGCGTGATGTCGCTGGCAGTGGTTCGGCTTGTGGTCTACGTTTTATGACTTAATAATGCGTGGAGAATGTGCCAATGACCGAGTCTACGTAGGGGTGACAAAATACAATGGCCGTTAGAATTTATTATGAAAGTAATGTGGTGCTCGAAATGTGTGGCATAATGTGGCGCTTCGCATTACACAACCTTTTATTGTTCTGCTAATTCTAGTATTTGTAATACCAATAAGTTTATTTTGGACAAGTTTTCCCAAGCATACATGCAAACATGTCACAAGCTAACCTAACCATATGTTAATTCACACAAAAACAAAACGCACGTGTGTGATGCTATGAAACCGTAACCCTACACTGTAAAATGTATAGTACGATTCACCAAAGAAGACCAAAAATGGCGGCCCGTCTGCGCATGTACACTAATGAACAAAATACTTACTTAAAAATAATATTTTTATTTGAAAACTCATATAATCAAATTATATTATACATGTTCAGGATTAAAAGATACCTATGTAATTAAATTTATTCGCCTCAAAAAAAATTATTACTAAGTATAGTAAATTTAATCGCTGGCCTCGAATTGCATGATTCCCTCTATCGTGGAAGTTCCAGATTCGATGTTTTGAGGTACTGGGCCTGGTCCTGCACTAAAATGATCATCTTCAGATACTACAAGATCAGAAAAACCTGACGACGAAGAATTCCACTCGGATGATTAATTCCTTTCTCCATCCACGATGTGATCACTTTTATGTAATTTTTCTATACATTTACTTTGTCACATAGTTTTTCATCTTGTGGCCCATTAGATAACTTTTTCCTTTATAAATTAATTACAAAGCTTTATCCCACTTAATGTTTTTGCAACTTACATAACTTTTTACGGAGGCCCAAGCCATTTCAAAAATGTCTCAGCAAACTAAAAAAAATACAATAAATAATAAAATGCAACGAAACAGTTTTCCTTCCGAGTGTATTCTAGATACTGTCAGCGCGCCAAATTCAATATAGACGAATAGCGATAGAGCAATCTTGTCCTCAGACGCGCGCCGACCAATGGCGTTGCCGCGCTCTTACAGTATTACTCCCGCCCCTCTGCCGTACCCCCAATAGGACCTAAAAATGACTTCTGCGCATAGTCTTCTTTCGTGAATCGTACAATAATTGATTATTTATCGTCCTTGGTATTGTGTGGCGCGGTGTTGAAACGCGGACGCTCGGAGGCAATCTCGGCCACTTCACAATGGAATGCAATTGGAGCAGCCGGAAAATGTGTTGTAGCGGATTTATGCAACAGCATATGAGATTACTAGAGGATGTAATTGGCCTCAAACTTACGGTTACCAGATGAAAAATCAAAGAAAGGACTGATTTCCATGGAAAAGTCCTAAGATTATATACAACTCCCAAAAACGTGTCACGGCGGTTAAACTTTCATGAAAAAAAAAATGAACCTGTGTCCATTGAAAATCCTGAGAAATATCGAAAATTGAGAGCATGGTGTGGACTGCCGTTACGGTAAACGAAAATCGTGAGGAAACCTGCGCCCACCTACGAAGAAATTCAAAAGTTGTGCGTGAAGTCGGGCAATCCACACTGGGCGCGAGGACGACTAAGGCTTGGGTGTAGCTAGAGTGAAGTCTATATGGTAGGTTGGTGCCCTGGGTGAGGACGTATAATGAGCTGATGATGATCGAAAATTGTAAAATCCGGCAGCAATCTCGAGATATGGATATAAGGTACGAGGATTTTTATCTGAAAACGATGATTATAAATAATAATACTAATAATAATATACTTCTTTTTTTTAAGAGAAATTGAAAACGATATATTAGGTCCCGATAATGGCAAACGGAGTGATACCTTCGTGAGGAAAATATATTTTATGATGAATACAATTTCGCAATATATTACACGAACATTAGTATTTATTTGTCAAATTTCCATAAGTCTTAGTTGTTCTAAACATCCCATAAATGTGTCGATAGATAATTCATGTAAACAAATCTGGCATATTTACTCTGCCAACGATTTTCATGTTTGTAGATAACCAAACATCATGAAGGCCGAATTATGCCAAGGAAAGCGATGAGAAAATTAAACATATGTATGTCTACGTGGAATCAGTTTTATAATCAAAGAACATAGTCTAATTAGAACAAAAAATAGCAGAAAAAATATTAAAACTATTTTAAACTACTTAGAAGTGATATCATGACCTCTCACACAGTGTTGTCTCCGCCACCAAAGAAAAGGTGAGTTAGACGCGTTTTGATACAAAAAACAATAGAAAAGATATAATTTATCATTATTTGCCATTCATTAAATTGTTGTTTCGTAACTTGACAAACGTCGGTGCGTTCTTTATTGACAAAAGACTACTCGCTTCGGCTTTTTCGAAGTTTTTCGTATTGTACTGTCCATCATCAATATAGCTAGGTCTAAGCTTTAATGTAGCCAAGTGGGCAATACTGCTCACAGAAAACCGGCGACTATCGTTGAGCGAGGGAGATTACCGGAGGCCCGATAGTTTTCCCGAAGTTTTTTCGAAGAGGGTAACTCTTTCATAACTCTTAACCCTCGCATTTCTTGAGATGGTCAAATCACTCAAGCAAAGACGTGACGTGTTTCGCTTTACGAGTGGCGTTATCATTTACGTTTTGAGGGAATCATCAAATAATAATATAATATCACAGACATTCGTGCTAGTGTATCATTAACCAAGCCAATGCAGTATGCACGAAGCAAGAAGTCGTTCTACCGACATTAGGCCTCCTTGCTCGTTTCACTTGGAGGGTGGCAACTCCATAATTGAATTAGTACTGCCCACACCCTCAGCCCGTGACCGTTGAACCCAGAAATGCATTACTGTACACTAAAAACGGGGAAACGTTTAATAGCCACTCGTTACGACTATCACATTGCGATATGATACCATTCCCCTTTATGTTTATAAGAAGAGAGTATGAAACATATATATGTTGTATATTTTATATGTGTAGTTACACAGTTATAAAACAAAGTTTGGAGATAGTAAAATCTATTTGTCATAGTTGGCGAGGATCTCACAGAGGTACAATTCGCTAATAAAAAACAAAGGAGTGGTTAATTAACAATCTAGCTAGATACTTCGTTCCACCCCTGATAACGCTCAGCATCAAGTTAAAAATTAATAAGAATTCATCCCATCACACAGCATAGCATACTACACTGACGGATTGGTCAAAACAATTCAACCAAAGTGGTCTAAACGCGTGCCTTTCAGAGTGAACCGTTTCTCGGAAGCGACACCGGCACACGCGTATTTTGTTGATGCTAGTTTCAAAGGAAACTCCTATTAGTGCATCAACGTCCGCCCCATTGTAAACGGGCTATAGTTGGATCACTGCGATTCGAGCCCTACCACTTGTTACGTTTACTGTGAGGTAACACAAAGTTTAAAAGCAAAGAATCTTTCTTAACATTGGTAAAAATAAGAAACTATTTTAAATGTATGCTTAATATTTAGGGGTGAACTTAGTATTGCGTGCTAGGCCTCTAAGTACTCTTGGCATTGACACAAATATGACGGATTTAAGTGGAAGTTGCAGTTGTGCAGCAGGCGAGTTCTGGAGTAGCATAGAACGTTTTCCAATAGAATAAAACGGTAAATAACGTTAATTAAAGTTGACATTTCCTAATCTTTAATTAGTTTTGTGTAATAAATGCTAATACGTCTACCAGTTTTGAATAAATAATTAATCCAATTTCATAAATCGAGAGGCATTTTTCACGTCTATCGCCTGCCAACTAGTCGAGAAAGTGACCCAACGTCGATGTCACGTAACCTAACCATGGTAAGGGCCCTATGCCCAGGAGCAATCAATTGTGCGTTCACTTGCACTAACACTTTCCTTCCTTTAGCGGTCGGCCATTGCTCCATCACAAACACCATTATTTACATTGGCCGATGTTTATCTGTAGTCTTAAGTTTTTCAACGACTTGATCATTATCTAGTTTGAAAATATTATGATGTCACCTTAAATGGGTAAAAGAGAAACTTACGAGAGGGCACATAAATTTGCCGGTTTATCACAGCGATATCTAAAAGGCTGTCTCTATCGGTGTCTCTGAGAGTCAGTTGCACGTTTGTCGTGCCAGTAGAGGGCGCTTTAGAAGGGCCCGGCGCCGGCGTTGTTCGCCACGTGGCTCCGTTCATAATTTGAATTCAATACGTCGTCTTAGAGATTCGGTGATGCGATAGCGGTTGCAGCAGAACCGGAAGGGGGAATAACGTATGAGCATACCCCTTTAAGTATTAAACTATCCGTTTGCCTACTCGTTCCGTTAGATTGTGGTGTGTGTGTGTGTGGTGTATGTTTATTCCTTTTTTCCTGCTTTATATTTAATTAAGTACATTGTATAGTGCCAAGCGATTGCAAAGTTGTTTGAATGATTAAGAGTTGTACTTACGTCATCGCCACAAACTTAAGGATCTGTTCAAGACACTTGGAGGTCGTTCGAAACGTTCACTGACTACCAGATTGAGGTCTCCCAAGCTATTAGGCCCTATTGACATACCGAGCGCGTACTGCAAGGTATTCGATACAGTTAAGCACGGAGGCGTTAGAAAAACATGACCTGTTCACCCACGACTACCAGTCGACTCGTTTTGACCATGTTCGGACCACCGCCCCAACTATCGGTTGCTGTCAACTTTTTATTGATAGGTGTGCCAGTCTATGTAGCTAGCTTAGAACATGAAAATAACTGTGCCAGAATTTATATATGCAACTATAGATATGTAGGCAGATACTTAACATAATGCAACTGTATGGTAATTACTGTCGCATGCAAGCATGCAGCTTGCCAGTATTCTTGTATTTGGAAAATGTATATCTATTGTCATAATATAGTCAAGACATGAATGTATTTTTTTATTAAAAAAAAATCATTAAAATTGAAATTATATATTTAAATTTTCAGCACACATAGTTAATTCATTTTAAGCTAGCTGAGATGCTAGATGAGATGAGAGAACCTACATGTAAAGAAGCTAAAATGCTTACCGGTAAGCATCAATGATCAACATTCAACATTCAAAACTTTGTATTGGGTGAATTTTGTCATATACCATCTTAATAACTAGTTAAGTGTACAGTAATATAAACATATACATATAAGAAACATAACGTAACTCACTATATTTATCTTAAATAAAACAAAATAGTATTTATATCTAATACTTTACGAAGTTTCGTTTGAGATGTCAGAGTAAGCTTATTCACCATACAATTCTGTCTAACAACACCTGAATAAACATTTCTAACAGTAGAATCCCATTGAGATTAATTTCGTTTTGAAGTTTATTTTAGCAGAATACAGCTTTTATGTGTGAACTCGACGTATACAATACGGAATATCTTTTTCTCTATTCACCAAATTATCATTACGTTGTCTTCGTGGTAAGCTTAATTTCGTTTTTACTTGAGGTATCTTTATTACTATTAGTAAATGTTATTTTATACGAGTAGTATGATTAAGATTTCACAGGCTTTAGTATATTGTATTTAATTTTCGATGTTTTAAATTTTAATTAACATTGCGTGTTTATTTTTTTAAAGGTGACTACAGTATTTAGTGCCCGTTTTTGGGAATACCTTTTACTATTACGGTTGTTAGTACTACTTATTCATTAATATTTTTGTGATATCTATTTTAAATTTTAGTTCAAGGTAGGCTACTTAAACGTGAGATTCCGAAAAGAATATCGGTTCGAATTTTAAATAGCAGACGCTCCAATGTTGTTAATTAGGCTTAAATGTCTGGTTAACCAGCCTGCAGTGGTATTTGGTTTTTGTCAGTGCGCTGATTCATTGGAAATGAATTCAACAGTGCACTCAAAGTACATTTATTCCAATGAAGCTTAAAAAAATCACTGATGAACATTAAAATTGCTCAAAATACAATAAAAATAATTTCAAATAACAAAGCTTGCATTGATACTGGTAATAAAGTATTTAACTTTCAAAAATCATTTACCTGTACATTGTTATTTTATTTTAATAACATACCAAATCAACCGGGATTCAAAATTAATTTAAAAGACCAATGCTTATTGCGTTAACCATTTAACTACTGAAGAGTCCTTATAACGAGCTTCGTAGAGAATTTCCTGTAAACTCAGTGTACATTTAATACTGGCATTCCATAAAAATTGTATTACTGATAAATGGGATACATACTCATACGAGTAAAAGGACTGTTTAAACACCTGGCAGAATACTGCTCGTAAAAGTCATCACATAAAAAAATATTTTTTTGCAAACATTAAAACTTCAAGGTGTAAGTAATTAGTGACTTTTTCTGTTACGAGTTCTCTGCCGTAACATGATGTAATGGGGTTCACCTCTAGCGAGTTGTTACGGAGCGGCTGTAATAATGCGGTGTGAACGCCACATTAATGATCTGGTAAAGGTGATTCGTCCCGATCCGTACTGCCCTCCTAATGAAAAGTTCAATAAGTCGGGTTTTCGGGCAAATTGACTTAAGACTTTTGCAATTTTTATTATTAGTCAGAATGTATAAAAATGGACTGACGACCCATTTGGTGTAATGGTTGAGACGCCGGCTACTACACCAAGGGTGCATAAATATGTCTGTACATATGTGTTGGTCTGGGTGTTTTCTATGTATATGTTTTACAAAAAAAGGATGTAAGTATGTTTATCCGTTGTTTAGTACCTTTAATACAGGCCAAGTTAAGCAACTTGGGGCTAGAAGGCGATGTGGGAATGTCAGTGGATATTTATTTATTAATATTTTGAAAAGCCTTAGGTTTTTAGGCAAATTGTGCCTAAAAACCGACTTATTGCACTTCGTTAGGTGGGCAGCGTAGTATTCTTTATGCCCGAGGCACATTGTGCGTAATTAACTGGTAGGCAGCTGCGCGAACCTCCTCCCTGTGCCCTTTGTTTTTATATACACTTCAAGTATTCGGAAGAAAGAAAGAAAGAAAGAAAGAAAAAAAACTTTATTCAAATAAATCTGTTACAGATACTTTTGAAGACGAATGCTGCCGTCCACTAGCTAAAATTTGCACAATTATACAAAATATTAGTGATGTTTTACATGCAAAATCCCTTGAAAATATATTTATGGCGATAAATAGCAATATTAGACTTGCCTCATCCGAAGTTGTTTTCCGTTAAACAGGGTTTTTGAGTTTATATGCTAATGTGTTGAAGGAAACTAATAAATAACTGTAAATAGTTATTACTTTTTAGGTGATAGACTCGATACTGAGTCGTCTAGCTAGGTACCACTGCATTGCCAGATATCGTCCCGTGAAACAGGAGTGTTACATATAGCTAGTGAAATTACCGGATATAAGAGACCAAACATTTGTTGTCTCGGGTAACGGGCACGGTGTGGCATTATTGGGAAATAATAACTATCATTTTTGAGTTTCGGTTCAATGTATGGGGAACCCGGAAATATTTTTTTTTCATCTTTCTTTTCAAAACCTAATAGCGGTTCACAGAATACATATACTCACAAAGTTTGAATAGTTTAGTGTTTATAGTTTCGGAGAAAAAAGGGTGTGACATACGGATGGACAGATAGACAGGCAGACATGACGAATCTATAAGGGTTCCGTTTTTTTACCATTTGGCTACAGAACCTTAAAAAATCGTAAGGTGGTAAGCACCAACGACACCAAAATGTCGTAGGGACTTCGAAAAGCATTAAAAAGGCGCATTATGTCTTGATAATGTCACCTATATTCCGTGAGCACTCGCCTGCAGTCGCTGCAGATTGCATGCCGAACGATACAGCGCGATATGTCGGCCGCATCAAACCGATTGCGCTCACGGCCAGTGATTCCGTGCAACCAATTTATCGGCAAATTACATCTTATCGCGGGATGTATCCCACATGTGCGATGATATTTGACGTTCACCGTTTTTGATAACTACAACCAAGCATTATGCAGATTAGGTGTTTTTAATATTCAATGCTCGCTATAAACATTTACATTTTACTTATTCTGTTCTTTATCAGAGGCGAAATAAAAAAACAATATTTATTTAGCCAAGGTCATTATATTCAGCTCATTTCACGTCCCCACCGAGGGGCAGGAGCCTAACCGTAGATGGCGCAAAGGCCTTAGTAGTCCACGCGGGCCTATTGCGGATTAGCCGACTTCACGCACAACCTTTGAATCACTTCGCAGGCGTGCGCAAGTACCTTACGTACCTTATAAACTAATAAATGTACCATACTTATTGCTACTTTAGTGGTTCGTTGTAAAAACAAAACACGTTTTAAGTAAGTATTCCGCGTGGAAGTATCCACTCCACGGCCAGGACGTAATAAACTCTTTCCGCGCCAATAAATTTCTTTTGCAATTTTTTTTTATATATAAAAAAGACGTGACTCAATTATCACGTATATTCTGCACGATAATTGTGATAATTATGAACGTGTGCACCGCTGCAGTTATGCGCTGTTTAACATAATAGACCATTCTTTGGGCTCCGGTTTATGTAATATTATAGCTATGTTAGTTATACGAGACGCGTGTGCAAGAACTAATGCGTGCACAGTAAAAAACAATGCGGTTGGTTTTGATACTTGTTGTAATGTAATATACGTGTTTTTTACAAAGTATTTATCCATAAATAATAATATATTTGTGATTGAATGAGAATACTCTAAAATAGATAGGGCAATTCGGCGTGCTCTAAGGAGCACATATAATTATAAATCATATAAGTATGTTTTTCACTTTATATATTTTTAACATCCAGAACAATAGAAATAAGTTGATAGAAAAAAAAATGTACTGCTCGGCAATCTAACACGGAATCTATGTTACTGTAGCTACAAAGAGTGGTACTCTACACTACCACTAAACACATAAATAAGAGATGCGTGAATGTGTATGCATATTAAAAATATAATGTGCCAGTTTAGATAAACAATAACTAACTAGACTGCACAATGACGAAGAAATAACCAAAAAATGTACGATTCACATGACACATACGTTGAGTTATATTAACGACATAAAATTATTCATTAAAACTTTGACATTACGCGTCAATCAAACGGTACAAAATCAAAAGCACGAGCATACTACTATGTCACTATGACGTGATTATGAATAAAATTCTGCGCGACTGACGCGATGTGCAGACTTTTGCCGCGGACAATATTTGAGTGAGAGATTGTGTATGTAGTTAGTTTATTGTTTATATAAGTGTGAGAGGCATATACGTCTTTAAAAGTTAATGTGTTAAATACATTTATTTATTTATTTATAGAGAGCGTCGGTGGCTCAGTGGTGTGGACTGTCGCCTTCCTACCGGGAGGGCTGAGGTTCAAATCCCGACACGTACCAATGTATTTTCGAATTTTCGAAAAATATATGTACGTTATCCGACGCTCTTACGGTGAAGGAAAACATCGTGAGGAAACCTTCATGCACGCCTGCGAAGAGATTCGAAGGTTGTGTGTGAAGTCGTCCAATCCGCACTGGGCCCGCGTGGACGACTAAGGCCTAATCACCCTATACGGGTAGGCTTGTGCCCCTCGGTGGGGACGTTTAATGAGCTGATGATGATGATTTATTTATAGGTATGCCAACAGTACATATACTAAACTATGAATATCACAAATATTTTAATTAATGTTCTAGTACATGCACCAATTACAGGCATACACAGCATTCTCTAGTAACAAAGAGCAACAAGAACATAACAAAGAAGTATTAAATATTCCAATACAAAAATAAAACTATGGAAACGAAGACTGCTCAGCAGGTAAGCTTAGCAGTTCTTTTTGAATTTCTGGTAGGTGTCGTGGAAAATATCAATTATTGGGAAAATTTTATATCGAAAACCACACATGTAAAAAAGATTGTTGATGTTTCCCCGGTCGCTGTCTAGCCGTGGTGGCCCTATGTGGCAGTGCAATGCGCAGATACATGGCAGCCTGATGTCTAGATGTAGGTGGTCGGCTCAGCTCCGCCGCATAATAGCTGTCCGACCAGTCCCGCTGCACTTCCTAGTGCACAAGCGTAAACTGCAACAAGTGCTTCAACCTACACAACAACCTGTTGCGACTTGATTTGCGAGGTTTTGGATATAACAAATGTCTTTGAAATTCTTTTTAATTGACATAACTTTTAAATGATGATCTAGGTAGGTACTTATTATGTTACTTTGGGTATTATCACAACTGCATTCGTGGTCTAGTAGGTATGGCGATCGGCTTAGATCGCTGCTTGACTTGGAGTTAGTGGGTTCGAATTCCGCGGAGAAACGTAACTTTATGCGATTTTTTTGGTAAGGACATTGCAGGCTGAATCACCTGATTATTCGAAAAGAAAGATGATTCCGTGCTTCGGAGGGCACGTTTAGCCGTCGGGTTCCGTACTTTTTAATCAACCACTCACAAGCCGCGAGCGCATATCATGCGTCATAATGATGCACATTAGGCTTATCTTTATTATTGAATTGATAGATCAATTTGCGCCTGCGTTCGCCCTGCCATGTTCAGTCGGATGATTCACTCGTATTGAGAAGATAATGTGGAGTTATTGTTAGGGCCGGTTTATTGTGAGCTATCCTACAACGTTGTTTTACGGGCAATGACCGATAAAATTGCCATCACTGGTTTTTGCCATCAACTGCATTACTGATAGGGATGTGTGTGGTCATAATCCGCAAATATGTGAAACACTACATTTACTGCAATTGATCTGTTTGTAGTAGATTCAGAAGAGTCTATTTAAGTCCGTTATTCTAGTAAGTACCAATAAAAAGACATGATAAATTTTAACACATCAAAATTTAAGAGCATTGACATTTTTTTTTTATCATCTATAGGCAGACATTTGACCGCCATCTCACCTGATGGTAAGTGATGATGCGGCCTAGGATGGGTCATGCCTGCCTAGAAACAGCCTATTCACTCTTGCCTTGAAGACGGCCAGGTTATATTGTTATATTTGTTTGAATACCACTTAAAAAAGCTGTATAAAACGGAAGGTTAAAAATTCATACGTCGTTAAAAGTACAGATAAGAAAACAACAAAACACCAATGATTTTTCACTGCCGGCAAATACAAGCCAAGATCATTGGGTTTTTTTTTTATAAGATAGGCATACCTCATCAATATATCTACCCAGACGTGTGCCACTTCACCGTGTAGGTTGCAATGCCAACAGACATTTGAACAAACAAATGCGACTCCAAATCACAGTCGGCCCACGGGCCACCACCTTCGTCACCGAAACTAACCCAGTTCAACGAACTCGGCCATATTTGTGTTGTCAATCGATGGCGATTAACTTTTGTGGATTACACGTGTCCTAATTACCAGTCGAAATGTATACTGCTTATTTATTTTTAAAGTCAGACGAATAATTTGCCTTCGAAAACACTTCTCTCTATAAATTTATCGTTTCTAAATTACTAATACCAACTTGCATTTGGTGAATAAACATCGTTTATAATGAAGTATACCAAATTATACTATATGTCCACAACTGAATTCACTACAAAATAGTGGCAGGCATCAAATATGTATTATACGTTTTTTTAATTGGACAATTTGGCAGGTGCATCATTTACTATACGATGAGCGAACTGCAAGTTCACTTATGGATTGGTAATGAAAAAAACTTAAGGGTTCTATAGGTACTACAAATTGCAAAATACTCCTAATAAAATCAGACAAATACGAACCCACATTTATTAATTCCAATCTTATTGCGTTGTCATCACAATTTCGAATACAACAACAACAGTGGCACACGCCTTAGACAATGGCTTTGAAAGAGCCACTCAGTCTGTTGGGCGGCGACATGGCGTGACGAACCGAGCCTTGGCAAACAATGGGTTACTCCACTGGTTTCGGACCCCGGCCTACAAACCGCACGAGGCACTAGCCGAACATAATTAACAACCTACGTACTCAATAAATATTTTATACGTATAGCTTATTTTCGAGGGCATGATAGATACGCTTCCCGTAGGTGCCTAACGTAAGAGACGGTTGAGGGATATTACATTTAGCATTGAACAGGTAGCTGCCCTTCCTCATTATACCTGATCTTTTCTACTCCTATCCAACGGGCCTCTCAAGTGTGGAGATTGCAAAACTCTTCACTTTCGCGAAGGAGGCTCTAAGTCCAGTTTAAGTTAAGTGGACTGTCACGTACTGTAGGTTAGTACAATACTGTTTGTTTGGAATAAAAAAATACAGTTTAAAAAAAACAATGTTCAAGGCAGTAATGCAAATAAATACCATCTGCAAAATAAACTTTTAAAGGACGCTGGACGCCCAGATGCTTATTAATGCCAAGGCATGCGCAGGTGTATGCACTGCGACACGTGCCAGTTACCTACAATTTTAAATTCTTAAACGATAGTATATTATAAATTATAATATTCTGAGCAATTTAATCTTTATTATATATTATCGTAGTTACCAGTTCCAATTTACCAAAATAGTTGCACTCAGAATGGTAGCCGATATGTTTATATTTTTAAATTTACCAATAAACCAGCCTAAAATGCCCAACAGGTCACAGGCTTAACGTGCCTTCCGAACAGCACACGGAACTCGAAATAGTTCTGGTCAACAATCCGATGACCAATGACCAAGACAGCAGCTTAACTTGCACGATCTCCAAACAATACTTTGTCAAAATGAATTAAGATTGAATTGTTTATTTATAAAATGGAGACCAAATCGTAGCAGTCCACAAACTCCGAAAGTCGATGGAAACAGATAACGCGCGCTGAATACGAAAGTATCACGAAATAATCAATTAGTATTCGAAACGCAACCAACAGATTTATTTCACTCTAACTTGTCCCCAAGTAAGTGGCTCAAGGTGCACGGGAGAAATAAAAAAGGAAATTTTAATGAGAGATATCCTGTTGTCATTTCATATTTTTTTGGAGAAAGTAGATAGGCAAAAGAATTGACAGTGCCAAGTGTTTAAAGCAAAACGTAGAAGCAATGGGTCGGGTTGGAAGTATTCTTGAACTATACGAGCGTATAAGAGTACCTTTATAATATAGAAGTATAGAGTAATTTTGTTAAAGTAATATAAAGGTAAACCGCTCGATAGTAAGTGTTGCGGAGTTTACATTTCCCACACTAGTGATTTTCACTAGTGATTCTTAGATAGGATCACATTGTATTTATCACCCAACTAATTACAGCATCATCGTTGTGTACCATTACACACTAAGTTGTATAATTTTTTACGCAATGCTGTTGTCCGCAGATGACTTTACTGGGCAGTGGCGACTTGGCCAGTGCAGATGGGCCTAAACCATAGCATCAATAACTATCGACAGTCCAACAAGTCTGCAGGATGCACCAAGGGCATCTGAAGTTGTATGCATTAGATGAGATGTCCTCAAATTTTAGACCCTTCATAGGGCCGTACTTATTCAGTATATTCTCAGGGTAAAAATGTTTAAATTTCTGCCCTTAGGTGTATCAGCTGTGTGGCAATAGTTAGAGACCTTCGACCCGAAGTGGCTGTAATGATGATGATTCAGATGAATGGTTCACGAATAGAAGTTTGAAAGACCATGGTTTTGCGACTAAAACAAACTAATTAGCGCACGAAAGTACTTTAAAGTCACAGTTTTCTAATGAATATTGTATAATCAAGTCTAAAGACACATCTAAAACTCCCATTAGTTTGCTAATTGGAACACGGCTGTTGAGAAAAATATTAAGATCGCATGAATATTGAAAACATGCAAATGGCTGCAGCATCTCCTGATATAATGGTCGTTGTCGAAATCACCTTGACAGTACCACGAGGCAATTAACATTTTTGCTAAGCGATCTGACCTTTCGGCCGTAACATTACAATGGAATTGTGTAACGAAACTATGAGAACACACACACGATCAACAAAACAGCGGTGAAGTCGATTAATTGGGTCAATATCATGCCTGTACCAAGTGACTTGTGTATTAAAAAATAATAATATATTAGTAAGCTCACAATAATTGAAGACAGTAAACCTATTTGCGTATCGACACACAACCACATAGTGTGACATGAACACATGAGAACAATTTTGAAAACGAAAAAAGATAAATGTCACAATTGCACAAGTTATCTCCACTTCCAATTTCAAGTCAAGTATACCTACCGGGAAAATAGAAGAAAACCAACTTTTTAACCAATACCAATTTTCTTGCTGTCAAACAACTGACAAGAATACGTGTAATTTGTGCGATAAATCCATTATTCTGAAGTTGATATCTAAACGACAATCTCAATCAACATATTTGTTTCCTGTTTCAACAACTACTTATAAGAATCTCAACATAATTTGAGTCGGAAAAAGAAAAAACAAATCAAGATGACTCTTGCAGTTATGAGCCATAACTGAAATAAAACTTCATATTTTGGTTACAATGAATGGAAAGATTCTATCGAGACTCTTTGAATAAGACCATCGTTTGTTAAAATTATTTTAAGCTTAGCCAATTTTACAATTTAAGTTATATTTCAATCCGTCAAGCTTTTAATTTCAGAAAAAATTTTCTATTATTTCAAAACAATTTAAAAGAAAATTAAAGGATATAATACATCTTTTAATTTATTAAATTGTTTCTAATCTTCAACCTATCGCAGTCTGCTGCTGGTCTTCCCCATTTTGCGCCAGATATCCCGGTCCTCCGCTTTTCTCATCCAGCCTCCACCTTTTGCAAATCAACGGTCCTACAAATTTGTTTAGTAACCCTGTTTTCGAATTTTTATATATTTCATTATGCTTCCAACAGCATTAGAGTTCCTTGCTAAGTAACTTATGCTGTCAAAATATTTTTATACGGTGCAATATTGTATCCATTGATTTGTCTCTTGCAGCATCAGTCCGTCAGACAAACTGGATAGTTAATTATCAATTACTGGTGCGGTTTGCGCGCAGTGCGCACACGCAGGTCGTTGGCAGCGCGAATTTAGCCGTGGAAAGGTCGAAAATGATGACTCACATTACGATGGAACCCCGTTTCGCGTGACTCGGGAGGTTTATGATCGTTGTTACATGTGTAACGAGCTCTTGTGGTTCATATTATAAATATGGAAGAACATATTTTGGCGATGTCGCTAAGCATAGTTATGGTACCTACTCGTTTTGCCTTTTTGGTGCATTAGATTTTTGTTTTTCTTGCGGGCTGTTCTGGTTACAAGCTTCACTGCGGTTATTATAAGTTGCCAAATTTTTAAGTTTAGTAAAATACCTAAATTTCGTCAAAATACAGGCGTCATTACAAATGTGCACTGACAATGAAATATACAAACTATGGTATAACGATGCTATATTATTAAGTTTTGTAATTACGTGTATAACTCTGGCTTATGATTGCTATTACATTTCCGATATAAAAAACAATCAAACATAATTGAACAGAAAATAATGAATCTATATAAATAGCAAAGATTGCTCATTCAGAAACAGTAGTTACGCGACCGTTCCATCCGCGTCTAAATCCATTCGCAAGAGTCAAGTTCTTTTTGTGCGAGCACATGCGTCAATCCAGGCTGTATGAATGAAACAGGATCCGGTGCAAACCAGTTCTTGGCCAGGACAATGAGTCGTAAAACCCTGAGGACCGCGCGGTGTGGTCACCCGTGATTAATGGTTACCGACTGTTGTGCAGATCACTGCGGAAATGACAAAACTTTGCTTGTAATCAACTTTAGCAGTCAGTTGGTTCCGAATAAATTATTCTGCTATAAACGGAAGGCATTTCAGATGAGAAAAGAATAGTAAAAGTTATTTCTTTGACCCACGACCCTGAATTGTACGTGATTGGCAAATAGTCGTCAGCGACCCACAATAGAAAGTCAAACAACTATTTGAGGCTCTATAAAATTGTGTCGTAAAAAATATTGTAGAAACCAAGCATGGCACATTAGGTATGTTATTTCCTTTTTTTTTAAAGATTTTGACAGTTGCCTAACCAAGGCAATTTTTTTAATGCCAACTACGTATAACTGTTCTGTATGGGTCTTTGAAATAGCATTGTTGAAAAATATCTATTTTTTACATTGGTAACGCTACAGCGATTGCATCAATATACAAACTTCTTGTATTGGACTAGCGCATACAATCCGTCAAGGAAATTTTTACGTTCAACAGTTTTAATAAAGGTTTTCCTTGACTTTATGTAATACAAGTTGAGAGAACGCCACTTGCTAAATTGTATAGAAAAGCTGTTGCCCTTCGGCCATCAAACAGCCAATAGTGAGTCATGAACAGCAGGCCCTGAAGGCAGTTGCGCTCTAGTGATCACTCTGACAGCGAACAAAGGTATTCTCACGATTGCCTGGGGTTTCACCATCGCGAACCACCACAATGGCGTCATAGAATTTTCCTGAACACTAAAAACTTATTAGTTCTAATGGCATTGGAAACAATATGACGTGCAGCATTGAACTAGGAGCGGATATTGGTGCGTAATTATAGTTTTGAACTAGTACCCTACTTAACGAGTCCGCGGAATTATCTCGATTAACTACTAACATAATTAATACCAAGAACTGCTATGGTTTCCAACAAAGTTTATGTCCAGTTAAATAAATAAAACACTCCGATGTTATTTTAAAATGGTAGAGTAGTAGGTTAATACAAAAGGTTTTGGTTCCGATACTGTGAAGCAGAAACATTTGTGTGAATTGTCATGAACATGTCAGCTGAATGATTGATTTATAAATAATATATATCCACCGACATTTACACCGCGCCATCTTTTCGCTCTTTCTTTTCTTTCTTTCTTTATAAACTTTTTTGTAAATACATTCATATTATACGTAAAAACACCTAGACCAATACAAACCGACAAATGTTCATGCACACAGATGTTTGTTTTGTACTTACTGCCTGTGGATTAAACCCGGAAACCTTGATGTAATAGCCGACATCTCAACCATTACACCAATGGATCGTCAAAAGAGTGTATGTGTGATGTCTTTGTATAATATGTATGTAGTTTTATCCTTGTTTACATAATAACATAACGTCAAAAACAAAATACGAACTTATCCGAACAAAATATCAATGTGGCATGTCTATTTCGTTAAACTCTCTCGAGGTCATATCTACCTCGCCAACGCTTTGACATCGGGCTTTCTTTTCGCTTTTACAATGGAAGGGCGCTAAATCATATTACGTAGAGGCACTTCGTCCAAGTAGGTACAGTCGCTTAAGGAAAGTATTGAATTTTGTATACACTTCCTAATAAATACTGATAACTTAGATGTTTAGTACCGTCAGGTAAGATAGAGAATAGGTTTATTGTAATAGAAAAAAAACCCTAAAAGCAGAAATCAAGGAAATAATAAGTCGGCTAGTTTATCTTATCATATGATTTTAATTAATTTCATTATATTAATGCGATCTTAATTTGTATAAATTAATAGGAAATTCGGAATTCAACAAATTGCTAGTTTGAGTATATAGGTTGCAGCTATAAATATCCCGTGTTTTCTGTGTTGCTTTATTTATTAAATAATGTAATCAACAGATTTATTAAAAAAATATATACATACTATATTTCTGTATTTTAGCACTTTTTACATAATCGTGTGCCAATTTTAAATAGACTTCCATATTGACCAACTTTTTTCATCATCAGCTCATTATACTTCACCACCGAGGGGCACGAGTCTACCAATATTGGGTGTAAAGGCCATAGTCGTCCACGTGGGCCCAGTGCAGATTGGCCGACTTCACGCACAACTTTTAAATTTCATCGTAGTCGTGCGCAGGTTTCTTCACGATGTTTTCCTTCTCCGTTAGAGTGTCGGATAAAAGTACATATAATTTTCGAAAATTCGAAAACAGTGGTACGTAGCGGGATTTGAACCTGCACCCTCCAGATCGGAAGGCAACAACAGTCCATACCAATGAGCCACGCACGGACTCTCTTTTTTTTAGCAAGGAATAATTGTCAAGATTATCCGAAATGGTCAAGCTATATCGATTATGATGCGTCATTTTTTTCACAAGCAGAGTGTACAAGTTGCGCATATTTAATGGCGTCTCACCGTGCTCGTGACTCACGCCTTGGTCGCCGGCGTATGAAAGGGAAGACATGAATGGGTCATTAGGGAAGGCTCGCCCGAACCGTTTCCTACACGCGACACTGATATATTGGTGTTTCTGCAACCAATATCAATGTAAACATCAAGTATTACTTTTACTTTAACAACCCGTTATCATCTACTACTAGACTCAGGGTATCCTCACACATAATAAAGGGTTTTTTCACGATCTTTTCAGGCTTGGTCTCAACCGTTCGGAGATAGCAGTACCTTTAATGAACGAGGTAGCGCTGCTTCCGTTTTTTGCAGGATATGTTGCTCTCTAAACCGCCTTATACGGCATCCACGGGCAGATATTGTATCCTAATCTACCATTATCACACGGGAAAAGTAACCATTCGCGTGTCAATATATATCCGAGCGTCGATGGCTCAATGGTGCAGGTTCAAATCCCGCCACGTACCAATGTGATTTCGAATTACGATGTTAATTGATTTAGGGTAAAGGAAAACATCGTGAGGAAACCTGCGCACGCCTGTAAAGAGATTCAAATGTTGTGCGTGAAGTCGGCCAATGCGCACTGGGGCCGTGTGTCACACGTCGTATACAGGTAGGCTCGTGCCCCTCGGTGGGTACGTTTAATGAGCTGATGATGATGATGTGTCAATACATTCCGGTGGAGCAAAAGGTCCACAGGTTAAATTCAAGGTTCAATCGAATTAATTGTCACGGCCGGAACCAATGCCGGTGGGAGCTTTAGCATTCACTGACGGCTAATGTTTTGTCTGCCATAAAGCTGGACACCAAAAAATTATGATCGTCGTCACTGTGTTATAAAATTATATTTACAACTATTGATTATAAAAATATACTTGTAAGGCGAAAGAACATCCAGTTTTTGTCGGTCTCCATGTATTTATTTATTTAATAGCCGGCTCCCGCCCGAAATAGACCTATTCTGCACTAGCACTCCATCACTTAAACGGCTTCTTACAGAGCGTTATTTTGATTAGTAAATTCACTGAAATACGGAGTTTTGTGGTCAGCACTCTTATCTCATCTTATCTCATTTTGTTTTAAACTTACAGCTTTCCTTGTTAATGTAGTCGAATTTATAGGTACTTATTATTAGCATTGTATTAAACTTAAGTACTATTTTTGTAAATATTTATGCTGTTAGTCTTCCGAAAATAAATAAATAGAATATTGACAACTATTCAATATTCTCACTACATTTACTTCATTAATAAAAACACTGTAGACTACATATAATCTAGTATTTAACGGTCGCATTTGATTGATTTTGAATTTTATGAATTCAGTCGTATCCATGATTAAGCTATTTTAATTAATAGCTCTATCTAGAGCTATTACCATAATAACTATCGTATGATAGTCCCTTGATAAACCATACTAATACGAAAGTACATATAACTCAATGCGATAAACATATAAATTAAAGTTTATACATCAGCTGAAGCATTAAATGTACAAAATTGGAATTGCAAATAACGCAACAACTGCAATGAAGCGTCAAAAGCGACGATTGTACTGTCCATTATGTTCGTTTGGTGTTGTCTTTTTTTTGGCTTCCTGTGTCGTCAATGAGCAGTAAGGAAGGAAGTGCTCAAAAACTTACTGGTTAAATATTATTAACCGGTTTGATGAACACATTCACAAATATAACCTGTGTCCTTACAACTCGGATTACACCGACTTTATCAGTGTGATTGAAAGTGCTTTTCATGTTGACCAAGTATCTCAAAAGTTAATCTATACCTTTTATTGTTAGATAGAGCGGGCAAACGGGCAAACAGATCCACACTTAAGTTACACTTAATGTGTAATGACACCGACACACAAGTCTACTTGCAATACCAGTGGACAATAGAAATGCGTTGTCGGCCTTTTACATGTAATAATCTTTCTTAAAGGACGTCAGGTCGTATCACTCCGAGAATATTTCGACTCTTACTATAGACTAAACTTAATTACATGGTGGTGATAAGCAATCGAAAAGAAGAGTATTGGGTTCGTAGAAGCAAATAGAAGCTTGTAAGCTCTTTTTATACCAATAGGCATAAGAATAGGACAACGACATAATTTGAATTCCGTAGTCTTCAAGTGTTCAAATCTATTGTATATATATATATATATATACATATATTTTAACGGACGTCACAACAATCATGTTCATTTATTTGAACTGACCCTTAGATCAATAGGCACGAACGCGTAAATGCCATCCTAAATAAACTAGACATGCATCCGCCCGTTAAAAATTGAAAGATTGGTAACCTATGTGAAATAGTTCAGATAGTTTACAGTGCCAATATATTCTGGACAAGAACCAAAGTGGTACCTTATCGTAATAAAAATATCATTTTATTAAGAACCAATACATAAGTAACCAAGACTCAAGTAATGGAATTTATATTATTTATATAAAAAGAATGCAGAATATCAGATACCTTTACGGAGGCAAAATTATTTATTTACGCATTTTTAAATGTACTTAAAGTAAAATCAAATGACGTATTGTGATTTTCTTAAACTTAACGTCACTTTCGACCAATCTCTCATATATGTGCAAATTTTTTTTTGTCTGTCAACTTTGCATAAGCACTGTCATAAATAAAAAGTTAACACTTCACGTCGATCAAACCCAGCGCGGTCATGATCACTCATGCGAATGCCAACTCGTTGTCGAGCCGACCGCACTGTCTCTCTTAGCTTGCATATTGATTGTTGAGAAAAACCTAAGACAGCAAATCTCAAGAAAGCGTAACCCGATCGAGTAACATTACCATCAGTAAAAGTGTAACTAAATGGTCATCGCTGGTTTGCGCACGGATCGATTGATTTCAGAGTTAAGTAGAGCGAGTCTTGTATATTATTTTGCTAATGCGATTTCTGTAACTGCAATGTATTTATTTATTTAATGTATTCACGTTCATTTCCAGAGAACACACGCGATTTGAATTAAAATTCATGGATAATTACAGATTACAAGTGTCATGATGTCTTGTCATTATGGCACAAATGTTGAGTTGTGTCATTTATTTCCTAGATATTAGATAATATGGCTTCAAAAACGAATTGTTTATTTATTGTCATTGAATAAATAATGTTATTAAATTTTGATTTAAACTCAACAACTGATAAAATACATGTGTTACAGGTTACATTAAATTCGATACTGAAAATGAACTAGGTAATAAAATCTTTAAAGTTATAGAGGTATTTTAAGTTCATAATACTATATAAGGATAGGTCTTCTTCCTTTCGATATCTGGCGCAAAATGGGGGAGACCTATGTCCAGCAGTGGACTGCGATAGGTTGAATAGATAGATAGAATACTATATACTTTCATGGTTATATTAGGTGTTTAGGTAATTCCAGTAATCCTTGGAGAGCAACGTACAAGAATTTATTTAATGTACCATAGCTTCCGAAGGATGACGTAAGACTATCACTATGCCTCTGTAGCCACGAAAGCTACATATGCTGATTTGTAAGTATCGTGTGTGATTGTAGAGAACAAAAAACGTTGCACGTAAACGTCTTCAATTTACATTTTTCTAGGAATCTTCCACTGTACTCTTACATACATATCCCTTGTCAACTAGTATAACATAGTAGCCAGTTACATGAATACCTCACGCAACCCATGATTGGTCGTGGACTTCCCCGATGTCTCGCTCGTTTAGATTCAGACCCGCTTCTTTGGTACCTATTGTCTTTGGTGGTGGGTCAGAACCTTTTTTTAGTAATCTGAAAGATCCCTTACATGTTACATACTGTCAAGTATGGATTTAACCATCTTTGGACATGGTTGTCTTAGTAAAGATAGCTTAATAGGTTACTCGTACAATCCATTGCATAAGTTTCCAATTTCTCAAACGATACCGAACATGAGTCAACAAATACTATTTATTGTTACGCAACCGCATAAGGTAAAACGACTGTATAAGTGAGATGTTATTAACCTAATTCTTTGATACTTAAATAGAAGCTTAATGCACTCTCAATAATCAAGTGTCATTACGAAATTTCTTTGCCACCACGCGGTTATCTTGACAAGATTGACATCGTTTATCATGTCAAAGTTAAATTTGAATTATCTTTAATTTATGACTATGATATCGGTCATAAAGTCTTTTACTACAACAATTTCGAACACTTCTGAAGACAGCTCGAGCCCATGCATCGTTGAGACATTTCACACCGAATCCACCAGTCCAGGCAGTCGTCAGGTCAGAGCCTCATTTGCTTTTGTTGTACTTTTGGATGTCCTCGGTACATAAGATTAGCTCGGATCCCGAACCTTGACAAAGTCAAATGACTTTATTAAATTAGGCCTAGACAGGTAAGCACTTTAAACGGCAAAACATAAGAAAGCAATACCTATAAAAACTTTACCAAATAAATTGTATGTTACGTACATACGACATGTGAAAAATGAAAAACTTTTTGGATACTTGAAATTGACGGAACTAACGCGTTATCTTCAAGTGCAACAGGTCTATAAAAAAGAAAGCTCTAAAGTTTAGTTTCCTCCAAAAACAAGTTAGGTTTTCAGGGCATTTCACTTATCACTCACGCACTGGGCGTGAGAAGCATTCGAATTTTTGCGACACACTGACACAAATCTTGTTGTGAGTAAAAGTCTACTTGCATCCGCTTTTATAATTTACCAAATAAAAGTCGCAGGAAAATAACAGTTCATCTGAATGAAAGCAGAAACTTGGAATAATTAAAAAATAAATAAACGTTTTTAAATAAATATAGTGAAGTAAATTCAATTAGTGTACAGTAAATAATGTGTTATGTATAAATACAAAGTAAAATCTTTAAGTGGTAATTAAACATAAAATATAATGTAAAATAAATCACCAATATAATAATATAATTTGAGATTCTCGCAATTTTATTTTTTACTAAGATACATCGACTTAACTAAGATACACAGCTGTTCTATAAATAATTATTTTACTAATTTCTTTTAACAATACAAAATGCGTACACTTTCATCACGATTCAGTTTTTATAAAACAAAAAGTAACATTAACACTTGTTAATTACACGTACAAAATGATTTCCGTGTTTTGTATAACTAGTATAAAGCGAATTAATTGAATCATTCCCGTGGGAAGCAACTCATAAAATCACACTCCCTGAAGCGTAAACTAGACGTCAATGCTGATAAGTCAGTGCGGTTTTATGATCGTTTGAGTACTGAGATAGATACGAGGTTCATATACGCAAAATACTTTTGGGGCCCAAATGAATAATCTTATCATTATTAAAGCTGCAGAACCGCAAATGATGAACTGGAGACCCGCAACACGTATCGACAAGTGAAACAAACTATGTCCGAATGGCATTTCATGAGGAGCATTGCTAAGCGGCCGTGCTAGTTAGATACATAAACCATTTAACTAACCTTATATCACACAGATGCTGAATAAATGCTTTTTTCAGAGAATCCTTTCAACTTTTTTAAGGACATGCACTTTATTCTATTGTACTCGTAAATTTGGTACACCCAACAAACACTTTCTTCAGATGACAACCGGGACAGAAAAAAGGTGCGCTGCATCTATTCAAGCGTGACTCCGATAACCAGTAAAATAAATTAATACGAGATGTAGGTGAAATTGTGGCGATCAAGTAACGCGATGTGTGAAAGTATTACAGGGGGGACGGCGAGCACGCGTCGCAGCGCGCACGCACGTGGCGCCCGGACCTACATCCATGACATTCGGCCCGATTCATATCAATCGGTGTGCATTGCTTGACAAGTGCGCGGCGTATTGCTAACAACACCATTAATAAAGGTCATTTCAAAACATGACTACATTTCAGAGTCGTAATGAATAAAAAGTTTAAAACTCAGTAGGTAAATAAGTTCAAGCACTAAGCGCCCAGCAAGTAATATGGGTGCTAAACAACGGATTAAATTTTATATAGCTACCTAAACAGAAGTGCTTAACTAACTGCATTAAAAATAAATTATTTAACATAATACCTTATTACATCACACTAGCTAAGCTAATTACAGATTTCCGTCAAAGTTCAAAGCAAAAGTATGAAATAGAGATTTTACACAGTTTTCACAGTCTGTTTGCTATCTCGAATCATGCAAAAACCATCCACCGTATTAAAAGATCAAAGATAACATAGAAACAGTTAGTTAGGAAGTCTATGCTAAAAGCTAATCTCAGCAGTACATACAAACAGGGACGTTATGAAACTCTGTATCCGTAACCGAAACAATTATAATATCCGAAACTTATAAGAAATCCGTTATCGTATCTTCCGGATATTTTCAGAAAATGGCGAAGTCAAGCGCCATGTGTAAACTTCATTAATATATATCAATAATGATAATACAAACTAATAAAATAGAAATAAACCGAATTATGCATGTTAATATACTCAGTAATGCTTTATTCAAATACGGTTAGGTATACATATACGATACTTTTGGGCAATAAATATTATTAAATAAATCTACGATTGGGACGGAAGGCTAGCGAGAATAATCCGGCAAGAAACAGGACATTTTCTCCAAAGCTAATTACTATAATCACAATAATACAGGGGAAAGTGAGTGTGTTTGTTTGTTGGTTCTATACGTCTAAACGGCTGAAGCGATTCAAATTAATTTGGTAGAGTCAGCTGACAATTCTGATTAATACATAGGCTTTTTTGCAGGAAAATATTTTATAACGCGGGGCACAGCTAGTCCAAAACCATCACATATCTTTAACCGTATCCGAAACCGATATGTTGTCCCATATACAGATCCGAAATTTCATAACCATAACCACCCTGCGTACAACCATATTTAGCCATAGTTAAGTTAGCGTAAAGATGCGACATCGGGTGTCAACACGTCTATGTGAGGTAAGTTGGCTAATCAGCGCATATGATGCAACGGTGAACTAGTTAATGGTTGAGCTTAATGAAGCGCTGCATCGCTGTAACTTGTAGCTGAATAAGCGCGACAAGAGAATAGATTGCGCCGGCAGTAAATCAATTCGTCATTATTTTCACTATTGCGCAATTTCGATGAATTTTACTGATATAATTGATTTATCTTTTTTATGTAAATATAAGTCGGCACCCACAATATTCATATGTTTGCAGCACCGGTATTCTAAAATAAATTCATACGGCAATGAAATTCTTTCGTGAACATTTTTAATTCTGATTTCAGTTTTATTTTACAGATAATGTTACAAGAAAGAAACTAATGTAAAATACAAACAATACACCTAAAACATCATCATCATCATCAGCTCATTAAACGACCCCACCGAGGGGCACGAGCCTACCCGTATAGGGTGATTAGGCCTTAGTCGTCCACACGGGCCCAGTGCGGATTGGACGACTTCACACACAACCTCGAATCTCTTCGCAGGAGTGCATGAAGGTTTCCTCACGATGTTTTCCTTCACCTTAAGAGCGTCGGATAACGTACATATCTTTTCGAAAATTCGAAAACACATTGGTACGTGTCGGGATTTGAACCTCAGCTCTCCTGGTAGGAAGGCGACAGTCCACACCATTGAGCCACCGACGCGCCTAAAACATCGCTAATTGTCAAAATGAGAAAACTTATTCCCCGACAAAGCTAGGCCAATAAAGTTTTACATTTAGCGGGATTCCACAGCAGACGCCTATAAAACGTACAACTACAAATTGGGTCGTCGTAAAAAGGAATCCAATTATAGGACTTAGCCGAAGTGAGAGTGCAGACGTCGCCGTAATTGACGATAGCCGACTTGTCAGTAATCCAATGATATCAACCGAGGTCCACGACCTTTCATTCAAGCTCTAATGAAGACGTGCCAGGATTTTTACGATGCGGAATTCTTTATCTACATCTCTATGATGCCGAGTGTCGAGCTCATTGATGGCGTCTTTAAGTGCTTAGTTAACTTGTGCTTTAATCTTGTGATTAAGTTTGTTCGACAAATAATCTTTGTTAGATTTCGTCGGATATCGTTCGTCGTAGAGCTTTTTGGAAGATGGTAAAATTAGTTTAGGAGCATCAGGTATTTTCATTTTGCTAATAATAGACTTAACGGTTACTATAAATTTGAACATTTGGCATTTCGAATACAATTAAGGTAAATACGTTCTTCTGACTATTATTTTCAAATTCTAAAATATAATAACCGTTATTGTAACAATAGAATTAAAGGGATGGGTGAAAGAACTGTGTAATAACTTGTAATAAGTCGAGCCAACCGAGCCGTGTCGCCTATTGGATAACACGAGCGATTTTGTTTTGGTGAATGCGCCGTTGACTCCGTTATTTATAACCAACGGTTTGCTCGCTTGGATGTCATCGTGGATTGGCCTTTACAGGGCGTGTCAGGTTGAGTTGTATTTTCAGAAGGCAATCTACAGTTGTTTCGAACAAATACGAAAGTAAAAATCCGTTACCAAAATATTTTGCTATTATAAACATGTGGAAACTATTATCACATACCTTGTCATAATCATATATTAACTTCTGAGATGTTCGATAAGGTTTAAAAAGTTGGTGATGGGTGGTAATGAAATGTATCAATTCCACCGATCACCATCAAATTGAGTAGTGTGTGTGGGTTAGGCTCATTTTCCATATGCTGTGCCCTACAATCACTCTCCTGTTATATGAAGGCATTTCTAATTTTTCCTGAATTCTCACCCTCCTCCGCTGCTCCCTTTACCAGCGATCAGGCGTAAGTCAACGGTCTATAAAGCTGTTGGGCGCCATATACAAAAGTTGCCAGAAATGTACTTGTTAATATAATAAATTCTAATCTGACGTTAAAATTATAAAGACTTCAGTAGCCAAATGGTAGCCAATTAATTCACTGAAATACACACGACGTCATGTGTAAAGTTAAATCAAAATTACATGTTCATTAGTTGTTCTATATTGAACCAATTTATAATGTCAGTCTTATTCTGTTTACATGCCATCCCTCGGCTCAGTTGGCGTTTCATCAAAGGCCTCTTGATGCCGTTTAACATACGTCATTTGTAATCAAGGCCAACGTTGACTGGTGATATCGAATAAAGCATTTTGTATTTTTATTAGTTGACTTATGTTTTGGTTTGATTTTTTCCTGCATAAAAAAATATTCCTATAGAAAAGTGTTATATCTGCTAGATATTAATTACTATGGGCAATCAGAGAGTGCAAGAGGCTTTCAGACCAGAAATATTTCATTTTCTATAAAAGAGCATATGTTTAATTTGCATAACTTTGATACTGCTCTTAATTAAGTACAATATATTGCTATTCACAAATATCTCATTTATTCTACTCCATAGAGGTAAGCATGAGTTTGTGGTTACACCCTAGTGTATTTACTTTACTTTCAGATTTAGTAGTCCTGTTGTCACTGTTTTTGTTTATGATTTTGCTTCCAGCGTCCTTTTAGTACGCTTATAAAACTTGCCCCTACCTTGGATTTTGCTGAGTTGCAGCAGTTCAGAGTTCCAATCCTGACTATGATTTTATAAACTTTTCGAGTATGCCACCTCTGGCAACTATTACCTGTTCTTTAGCCGTGTAAAGTACCTCAAATATCGGAAAATATCTACAGAATATTCTATTAAAGTAGACACCTAAAATGCAACCAAAATCATTTGTCGGTTTCGATTATGTATACCAGTCAGTGACTAGTGGTGTCATCTGGAACTCGTGACGTAATACGCCCCGGGTCCCGCTCGCGCTAAAAATACCGGCACGTGCGTTCCCTCCAGCGTCAGGCGTACGACAATACTAAGATAGGACACCGTAGGGTTGCCATCGATCTTTATCATCGATATTGATCAGTATTTTAACGTCATCGATCGAGCTTGATCGATGACGTTAAAATACTGGTTAAACTATCAGATAATCTGGAATAAAAAGGTACCTAAAATTTAGTACCTAAATACTGTTTATATTATTTAAACCAACGAATAAAATTTAAAGTCTAGATTTAAATTTTATTCAACAAATCTAGACTTTAAAAATATTGGTTCAGTTTTTTAAACGGTCTTTAATCAAGGAATTACAGGCGGTATTTTATCGAGAAAGCTTCTACATAATTCTATTTTTTCCAAACCTTTAACATTGTCCATGAGCTATACTTTACAGCTTATTATTCTTTATTAATTTATGAAATCAAATGGGCTCCAGACTAATTATTTTGAGGCATGCTAACAAATTCTGTTAACCTGCCAAAATACACTGGACCAGAGCGTAACAATGTTTCTCGAAATCTCTTCAATGATTCGTAAGACTTAACGTAGTCAAGTCTGAAACCTGTATGTCTTTATAAAGGATATTTAAAGTTGTGAAATGCTTCTTAAAGAGTTACCTATACTCCTCAGCGAATGGGCATACTAACTAAAAAGGGTAAACAGAACTTATAGTAAAGCACAAAACAATCTTTATAATTTATATTTTGACTATAAAAACTTTCGAACAATATTTAATATTTATTTTATAAGAGCTATAAATAAACTAAGTACATATTGTATAATTATATTACCCAATATCGTTTAAGATACGAGTTCGAAATGCACGTCAACTCAATAATAATAATGTTCAAAGTCATTATTTTTCGATATCCGAAATGAAGTGGAAAGTTACAAATAAATGACTCAACATTCCATTACACTTCTCTTTAAATGACATAAATAAAAATGGTTTACCAAATGATCAGTCGAAAACAAAGATATAAAAAAACATTAAAATGTTTTCATTAAATATGTAATGTCAGATAGTTTGTATAACCCTAAAACAACCATGTGTTTCAATTGAGTACCAGTTGACAATAATCGATATGAGAAATTGATACCAAAATTTAGCCTAATGTTCATCATTGAAGAATTAATAATATATTAAAAAATATATACGCATAAAGCAGTAATTCAGTTATATTATGATCACCTAGGGAAATATATAACTGGTGGAATGGAATTTGGACCTTGAATTCAGAATAAACATTTATAGGGTGTCGTATTTAAAAGTTCAAGTGCAGGGGGCGAAGTCTTCCTCCTACACAGTATGTCTATGAGAAGTTTGCGCTGTATCTCACTACGCAGACCCAATGCGAATTGATGGGTGTTTACGACTAACAACACAAGATAGCAGTCAACATGCTTTCGAAGAAATAGGGACACGAGATATTTTTCGGTTACTCATTCGATCAGCAACCACTGATCATAGTTGCTTAACTTGCACGATGGTCGACTGAACTGCTATGTTCAATTCATTAAGCCCTCTATACATACAAGGTCCTGTGTACATGTTACTAAATTAAATCTAACTATGTGTGCCCTGCCCTTAGTCCATTAAATGACTTGAATAACGATAGTTGACTGTAGGGTTTTTAACGCTGAGTCACATTCACGTACCGATAGTCTCGTGGAGTAACCATTATCGTAGCTCACAATTACTTACAAGAATGGCTTCACAGTAAAGCCATTCTTCACTTTTTGTTCGAAGCCGAGGTCGTATTCGGAAGTACTTGACTTTGAAATTGACTTTTTATGGATGACATAGCAAGGTAAAGGTGATTTTCCCTATAAATAACTAACGGTTTGCAAGTTCTATAAGAGTCTTACAACTTTAGCTTATGACGTTCAATCCATGAAAATAAAGGAGCGACGTCACACTGTAAATAAAAAATCTCCTGTAGAGGAAATATGATTTTTTCAAGAGGACTATTTCAAACATTTATTTAATGTCTCTTTAAACATGTATTCATGTAATCTCTAATACGATAGGTTATTTAAAATGAGTTCACAATAAAAAGATCCGCTACAAATCCCCGGAAGAGTTACGGCCTATCACATACATCATTAAATTAGAGCGAGCAGATTCGATAGCACATAAATTTAGTTGTGCCAGTATCATAAATAATAATGTAAGTCGCTCGTCACCCGGCTGCCAACGCGGATGTGGCATTACCAGACAATGCGGGTGGTGGGTTAATCGCCATCCAAAATGGCTGACATCAATCGGTGACATTTTACAATTAAATGGCACCGGCTATACATAGCCCTAGGAAGCTTTTTGGCATGGTGACACAGTTATACATTATTTTGAAATAGAACAGATTTTAGTTTCAAAACTTGACTTTTTTCGTCTTTCATTTGTTTAATTATGGAATGTTAGTGGCCAGTATTTCTATTCGGATTTTTTATTATTATTTCAACTAGCTTTAGCACCCTATATCACATATCACATCGCAATTATGCAAGGAAATGTTTTTATATATGACCGAATGTCGAATGTGTAAGGGGGACGTCATTTACACTTGGTGCAACCTGTCGAATACAAAAACTAGGCTCTGGCGTTCCGCCAAGATACACTGGACTAGTTTGGCAGATAATGATCAGTAATCTCTCTATGACGAAAATCGTTCACTGAAGGACGACATTTACTCCATCAATGGTTGTAGTAGTAATAGTGTAGGTAGTGCACTATTTACAACTCGGCAACCTAAGTAATTGTACCTACATGTAATGAGTATATTAGCTTCGCAATAACTTAAGAGCTACAATTTAATGGGTGCAATATTTTCGCTGACAATATGGGAAACTCAATGAAATTAGATATTTGTGAATACGACGTAACTAGATTAGAAATAAACGACGATTCATCAGTTAGCTCGGAAGTGGGAAATAAGACAATGCGGGCGGAGGGTTAACGCTTTACGATAGTCAATGTGCCCTAAGCATATTAAGTGCGGGTAGTTTCTATTTTTAGTGGGTAGTATAGTTATACTAATTTGTACCACAAATTAATTTGTATATACGAATAGTTTGCCTTTCATTGTTGTCATAATAAGTACCTATATAACCTATTAGAACAATAATGAAAGTACTATAAGTACTTATTAAAACATTATGTAGCAGTTATAAAACACAATTATTAAAATACAGGTGATGATTTTTTCTACGATGTTAAATTAAAAGAAACGAGTTTCAAAGTAAAAGTCCTTGAAAGAAGTTTTCATCGTTCGATTATATTTAACTTTACGCTTGTAACAATCACTTACGCTTCATCAATTATATATATTATTCGTCAGCCTGTTTTTCCCAGCTACGCGGACTCGGTAAAAACAATTGCGTGGGAAGACGCTCCCATACAAAAGAACTCGCATAGATAGAAAGCCGCCTGAACACCGATACCATCACTTTCATAACTGTTTCCAAAATGGTAATGTGATGTAAACCCGTCTTTGGAATAGCTAGCTCACTTTTGTATGTAACTTAGTAGTATAATATTGTACTATTCGTTTCAAAAGGGAGTTAAACATAAACGTACGTAAGGAAAACTAATTGTAAAAACTTGGCGTGCGATAATTATTATCTATGCATAGCTCCAACACAAAGGACATCAGCTGAATGAAGAGCGCATTCTTGTCTAATGATTTGGTAATTAAACTTAAACGTGTAGCCGATGAGTGTTTGTGTTGTATAACCGAGTCGATGTGAGCCTATCGCTCACATTTATAAATTCTAACAAGGTTACAACACACGCATAATGCTTTATACTAACCGGATCTTGGATATACGATATAATAATGTATGTCATAAGAAATCTCGATAATATCACTTTTACTGCCAAATAACCCTGTTTGATCTCGATTTGTACGCAATAATATTGTTTATATTTTAATTTATGTAATGTTTGCTTTCGGCAACTTGTAACGCATAACGTTATATTTTAAAGTGGTAACAGTCGATTTGACACGTGTGGGTGTGAACTAATACCGACCTAAATTGTTAAAGGTTCATAATATTTATAAATAGGTGTTTGAGTAATAAAATTAAAGACATTTTTTTCCTACTTGTCCTTTTTTAATCTTTCTTCTAATTCACAAAAAATAGTTAAATACGAGTGTCATTATTATATAATGGTATAAGTGTTAATGGGCTTACAAGAAAATTAGTTTGTCGAGTTTCAAGAACTATTTGTACATATAAACAGATTAGACAAATCCTGTTAAGTTAACGCGATTCGGCATTTATACATACAGTTGAAGAATGTCATGCCGACGCACCTGACTGTAGGACGTGAATGATCACAAGGTCATCAAGCTCCGAACGAATGGTCGGTGCCAAACCTGTTGCGGCACACCACACTAGGCATTGCCAAACTTATATTTAAGGATTACTTTCATCCATCTTGATTTATCCTAATTGCAACTTTTTGTAACGCTTATATGACGGGCAGTATATATCAGGAGTCAGGACTACTCAGAGGCGCTCTATGATCCCTATCTACCCTTTTGGGACTAAGAAATTAACTTTATTTATTTATTTTACTATATGAAATTGTAACTTATTTGCAAGATGACCTCACACATGGATTTCTTTGTATAGTTTATGGTTACGAGAAGAAGAGAAGACAGAGATTAGTCCCGAAACCACACGTACGGACCTCTAGCAATCGACATCCATCTGCTACCCGCCACCTTAACCAGGCTTTCGGTTTTTCTGATTAAGGGTCAGCGTACGCATCTTTGCCCGTTACGTCAACGCCTCCCGAGAGCTTTTCCGCCCCATCGGCCATCAGTTTCCAACAAACATAGTTCACATTCACCATTACGATATCGCGACACAGTGTTTTTTCGAATGGTTTATTTTGTAGTTACAAAATAAATCATTAAGTGTGTTTTAATTTGAATGTATGAGATACATTTTCAGTTTCTTAAATCGACTATGTGTTATTTCATCTATTGTGCAATTTATTGTTTTTGTTTGCCCACCAGGGCTTCACTCAAAATCATCGTCCTGGTATTCTTATTGTACCAGGACAAATGCTGAGTTATTTTTTAATCCTCTAAAGGCAGACATTTGACCGCCATCTCACCTGATGGTAAGTGATGATGCGGCCGAGGGTGGATCGTGCCTGCCTATTCACTCTTGCCTTGAAGACGGCCAGGTTGTAATGATCGGGGAACACATAAGGAGGCAAAGAACATTCCATTCCTCCTATTTGGCACATGTTTTTCGTATGTTGGATGTATTTGTGTGCCAAATAAATCTTTATTTCTTTAAACGAAAGTGTTTGACTTGCATCTCGTACGGTATCGGACAAACGGACTCTCATACAGCCGGTAAGGCAATGTGTGTTTGCGTCACTAATACTACTGCGCATCGCGCGGCTGCACCTTTAAAGGTGCATACGTCATAGCTATCGACAAAGGGAGGATTATATATATGTATGTGCACGAGTATATAGTGCTTTTTACGGTAGATTCATATAAAGCATGTGCAGTTAGATTTCTCTTGACGGATTTACAATTATTCGTAAATAATGTTCTATACGTAGGCAATTACTTATTTTACGTATGATTTACCAAAAGATAAAAGTATAGTTTTTAAAAGAATAGTAGTTTGCAGAAATTTCACAAGAAATGCGCAAATTTAAATATGTACCTACCGAGCACAAATGGCTTTTCTTCACTTACGCGTTAAACACATGAAGTTTATATGAGACGCCTAGAAAAGTTTGATAGTTTCATTAATATACATTAAAATAGATATTGAAATGTATATCCCATATAAATATTTATTAAATAAAAACAAGGCCCGTTTTGGAAACCATAACTAAAAGTTGAGTAAATGTTTTATATTATAATATTTATGATCTTACTTGTCAGTGCTATTAAAATATAAAGATAACAGAAATGGCAAATGTGTCTGAAGCGTGCCAAGAGTATTACCACTAAAATACATCGGCGATGATTCACATTTGTTTGCTATAACACGCGGTCTCCTTTTATTAGTTGAACAGTATTATTTATTTCGACAACATAAGATGCTGTACATATATTATAACTACTAAGCCATCCATATATAAATAGTGTTTATCTAATGTACGAATAATATAGATCTAACTACGTGGACGAATAAATTCTACACAGAAGGCCAACCGGTTTCTAAATTATTGACATTTTTTTTAACAATGTTCTATAATATAGGTAGCCAATTTATCAATGGTAAACTTCATTTCGTTGCTTAATTGTCTATTTTATTAAGTGTTAATGTTAACTATGCACTGTTATATAACCATTAATACAATTATTTTGAATGTAAAATGGGAAAATGCCGTCCGCGCTCAGCCCTTGCCCGGTGAAGCTGTTAAGGCCATTTGATGCTAATAATTATATAAAAAGTCCATAAAAAAGGGAATAATAAAAAATATAGTATAATACTGGTAGTATGCCACGAACCACGTCGCGACGGCAGCCATAGAAACGACACTTCCATGCGCTTATCGCATTTAATGACTGTCACACTGGCATAAATAGATATAATTATTGATCTTATCAGTGCCATTTTCGATTATTGCAGAACATATGGTCAGGTGATTGGAAAATTAAAAATGTTTTACCTGTGTATCAGTTTATGGTAGGCTTTTAACATATTTTTTAGCGCTGTTAGCGTTAAAAAACATATACGTATGAAATTAATATTTTGATATCTGCTTTAATTTTATTTCGATATGTACCAATACATCCAATACTTTATACATAATATGGCTTCACATGGTAATAATAACATGGTAGCCCTGTCTGGCTTCATCTAGTTGGTGTTCTAAATAACACTTATCACTCATTTTATTTCTTTTATTACATAATTAATACTAAACAGATTCTTATCATAGGCATTTAAATATGGCTACAATACGATCAATCAAAATTATCATGTAGCCTGATTAAAATAACAAAAAAGTTATTTGATATATTTATTTTAATAGACGAAATCATATGCACCACAAATCCCCGAACTAATAGTCCCGTTCACTTCATAAGATTTATCTATCAATTTATTAGTATAGACACGTCTATGGCAACATTGCCAAACACTCTGCACGCGTCCACTTACCTACAAACGAGCGATAATTCGAAAACTACACTGAACATCTGTTTTTTAAACGATCCCGGTGTTGGTACACACATTAAACATAGCCATGTTTGCATTAGAAACGGGGGAGTTATTCTATTTCGGTGTACATTACCACTTTTTATGAAATAACTGGTCATGTCGTTATGGTTGCGGGGCGGAGCCGGATAAGGCATGGCCCATTTGCTGATGATTGATAGTACTACTTACAAAAGTTAAATGGATAGTAAAAAACATCAAAATTAAATAAAAAAATGTAGTTAGGTCGTCGTTTGTACCCAAGAAAACTAAAATTGTACTAGATGGAGATGTTATGGGAACCAGCGTTGTTGACCACTACAATATTTGCTTGACGAGGGTGACCTCTAACCGAACTTCCTCGAGCCGTCGTGGATCAAGTAACAATTTATTATTTCACCTGTAACACGAAATCGGAACCCAATTTCATGTGATACGTGCGTATAAAATTTTATCAATGAAAGTAAAATTCTGTGTGGAATAAACATTTTAAGAAAAGGCAAACATAAAACTGTGCTTCTGCGTTTTACGTAAAATTTTAAGACAACACAACGGGTAATAAAAAGGTAGCGGAATTCAGGGACGTAAACCAATATATGGCTTTGGGATCTAACGAGTTTCGAGGCATTATATTAACAGTTGCCGTTTTACGAGAAATAGTTAAAAGTTAATTTGTAACTAGTAGAACATGCAACTTCGTATGTGTTAAGATTATTTATTGTAATTCATTAATATCCTTATTTTATACATGTTAACTGTTTTATAACTGTCATATTGTCAATATGAAAATTATATTCCAAATAATTCAGAAAAAAGATGGCGTCAGCTGTCAGGAAAAATATGTAAGGTTTTATGTAAATTTTATTTCCTAGTATTCTCAATAGATGTTACTATTCTAAGTTCCATCGCGGTAGCAGTGATTCCTGAAAAGGATAAGTAACGGCTCCATAATTAAAATATTGTTGTTGTTGTAAATTTGATGACAAGGTTAATATATATTTTTACAACACATACATTGTCGTGTTTTTATTTAAAATCTCCAAACTTAAGAATGTATACAAGTACTGTAAATAAAAGTAGTCTAAGTTATTTCTCATTACACCGGCTATCAATCTGCTAGTGGAGGTTCCGTCAAAATCGGTCCATCTGTTCCAGAGATTAGCCGGTATAAATAGACACACAGACAAAAGTGGGAAAATATTTTTTGGTATATGTACGATAAATATAACAAGCAGGCACTTCAGTTTTATGAGTTTGTATAGACGTATCATAGATTAGAACGTCAAGAGTTTTCTTGTTAAATACGATATATATATGGTATAAATTGTAACAGTATAAACATGAGTAAACTGTAGTAGGGTGCAATGTTATCGATAAGTAAATCAAATAATGTTCGTGCAACTGTGGTTAATGCAGTCTAGTTTTATTGAACTTTTACCAATGAATCCATGATGTATTTTTGTTATCAAACTCTCAATGGTAACTACAGGTACCTATCTACCAAACTTTCAGGTAATTACAATAATTAGGATTAAATTAAGGTTCTATACCTCATTGTATCAAAAATTCTTAGAATAAAATAGTCAGCTAAAATAATTTTGAAGGAACATGTTAGATATTTTGTACATTTTGTAGTAACACATTGTAATCATAGAAGGACGTCATGCATTTCATGTCTTTGGCTTTAGTATGAGATAAATCTTATAGTTTCGTTGCATGCCTTAACTATGTTTGAAAGTAGTGAAATTAATGACACCTAACATGTTTCCACTCTGTCGCCTGTTCTTAGTTTCAACCCATACTGTGAAGTTTACGCGTCACTTGCTATTAGGCATGTGAACTGGTCGTAGCTTAGGTATCGTGGCACAAGCTTCCGTCAGTAGCAAAGTTAAATGCTTACTATGATAAGATTATTAAAGGACTGACATGTACTCAAGTATAAATTTCGAAAATAAATCGAAAAAAAAAACTTTAATGCTAAATCGTAGGTTAATCAACTTGACGACACTTGGTGTAGCGGTTGATAGATCGACTGCAACACCAAGGGTTCCGGGTTCGATCCCCGGGCAGTACAAACATTTGTGTGCATCATGTCTGTTTGTAATAGTTTGGGTGTTTTCTATGTATGAATTTACAAAATATATATAAAAGTATGTGTATCCGTTGTTTAGTACCCATAATACAGGCTTTACGCTTAACTTGGGGCTAGATGGCGCTGTGTGAATGACAATGGATATTTATTTTATTCATTATTATTAATCTCTTTCCAGCAGTGAACTGTATATAAACAGCAAAACTTACCATCTCCTTCTTAAGATACGTGAGCTGTGAGTCAAGGTCTGCCGGTGGAGGGCCAGTAGGCGACTCCGGGGTCTCTTGCTCATCGGGCTCGCCTTCAGCGAACCCGCTCAAACTCTTCGGCAGCGGCGGCAGACCATGCAGCGACATCGTGCTGATCGCGCGGAACTGCTTACGTAATCTGTCGACGAAAATGTATACTTCGACCCTTAAACTCTTTAATAACTGCGAGGATAGGAACAATAGAGAATTGAAGACAGTATCGAATGCAATTCAGGTTGGATATATCCAACGGAAAGAACTGGTTGGAGAAAAAGGTTTAAAGGGTAAACTAGGTACAATATCGTGTTTTTTTGTTGCTCAACTTTTTCCATAAAATTGGCAAATATTGACGACCCATACGGTTGAGAAGTCGGCTAAAATAATTCATGAACAGAACAAATAATCGTCCACAGTTAAAATTTTGTTGCTTTTATAGTTTCGGCAATGAATGAATCACGCGAAAACGGCCTTTTCCTTTAAAATATTATTGTAGACAACTTTGTCACGATCACCAAATATCAACAGTAGCGATATTCGTTAGTAGTCAAGTCATACATGTAACTAAATAAGTGTGAAGAGCGTATTTTATAGTTTCTACTATTTGTTTTGCTGGGTCGTTTTACGGCATGCGCTCGTCGATTGTTTTGTTACACGCAACTACAAAAGGCCCTCTTCAAAGACATAATAAACATGTTTGTAACATTGCCCACGTGACAAACGCCCACTAAGCTTACTATGTAATTCAACATGTTTGCTTTATAGAAAAGAACTCAACTGAAAAATGGTAACTAAAGGGACTTAGATTCTTAGTTTATTGCTTACTTAAAACTTACATTTTTTATTTCGCCTTTAATTAGAAGAGGGCCGCTGTAAAACATTTATGAAGTGTTCTGATGAACAGTACATTTGACCTAGAGACAAGTAATTAATAATTACCGGACAACGCTTAAAACCGGGTTTACTTGAGAACGACCTTACACCAAAACTACCGGCTGTGTATAACAAAATAAACGACGGAAAACAGCTGCTATTGATTACCGTAGATAACAGATACATTATCGTGAACTTGTAACAATTATACTTTGTTCGTATTTATTGTCTTCATCAGGACATATTTTATTAAAAGAAAAAAATCACAAAGATAATGATGCGTAGTTGCATAAATAAAATGTGAGTACTCATGCAAATAAGTATTTTTAATATACAATCAAGGTTATATTTAGAAAAATACGCAATCAATCAAAAAGTGGGCAAAATGAATGCCTTCATGAATAAAACATATTTTGAAAAACAGTTTTGAACTTTGTACTCATATATAGTAAAGTCACATTAGTGGAACCTTAAAGACTCACCTAGATTTAAGGTCATCGTCTACAATGTACGCGTACGCTTGATCATAACCATCATCCGTATTCCCACTAGTGACCGAAGACATTGCATAGTTCGGTTCCGAATCTTCAGAATCACACTGTCCATTTTTTTCACCACTAGCCGCAACATCTAAGGCGTCCGGCACATTTGATTGCGACCGCATGCTCTGCAGTTCGTATATCAACATTTCATGATTGTTCATATCCTTCATCTTCTCCATCTCCGGCGAGTCATTGCCGTTAGTCGCATTCTCAGAACACTTCCCCTTATCTATTACAATGTTTGCATCGTTCTTGTTATTTCTGCTCGCAATGATTTCCGAAATAAGCAATTCAGTGACTCTGGATGTCTTACGTTCTAGGGAGTTGTTATTTTTGTTAACGCTGTCAACACGCTTTGGACTTGCGGCTGTCTCGTCCGTTTTCGCGGGGTTATTGACTTGTTTAGAAGGACTGTTTCGTAATCTGTCATCAAATTCTTGGACCTCCTCTACGGTCGCGTAGGGTGCTTCTGTAACAGGACTCTGAGGTTTCGCGTCTATCGGCGACGAATACGGACTTATTTCTGGTGACTGCTTAGGAGTACTATGATTACTGTGAGTATTCTTGTGTAAAGGTAAAGGCTTCATTGGTTTTAACTTAGGTTTGGGCGATAAAGGCGGAGGAGGTGCTTTCCTCAAAGGCAATGTTTTCTCTGCAAAACTAGACGACTTAGTAACTTTACATTTTGTATCTTGATCTAATTTGTTAGAGGTTGATAAGGATCTTACTAAAATTTGTTTACATGTTTTTACAGCTTTCGAGTTGAGCGATTCATTGGATCTTTTAGTTGGCGCCGGTGTAGGTATCGAACTACTATCGCTGGAACTTCGCCTGGAGTTTTGTCCGCTCGACCTCCGCTCGTCCGATGACGAGCTTCGATCACTGATGACATCTCTAATAAAAGATTTGACACGAGCCAAACCATTCTGTTTTGGGGACACAGTCTGATTTACAGCGTTCGCCCGCTCTAATGTTTTAGCTTTTGCTGTGTTTGTGTCCGGTTTCACACGCGACTTGGTAAGATTAGCCTTCGAATCGGCGACGGCCTTCCTCGTTTTTGCTAGTGCCTCAGCCACCACGCTTTGGTTAGGCCGCGGAGGAACGGGAGGCGGTCCCTTGATCTTGTTGGTCTTCATTGGCTGGGCGTTCGTCTGTACCATCAGCATGCTGAATCGTCACTCGAACAATACTATAAGAGGCGAGCTATAGTATAAGGAGCGCGTTTACACTTGCACAACACTCGCGAGCGGCGATAAGGGGCTCGACGCGGCCGTCCCCGCCAGCGCGCGTCTCGGACTGTCGTAGTGCCACCGCCGGGCCACGCGGTACGCCGGCACAACACGCTCGCCAAACAAATTGTCACAACTCCGTAACAACAAAATACATTGCAGTTCTACCATACTGTTGCGTACATCTACTAGTTTACGTGTGCCGCACGGTCGAACAAAGAGTTGACCCATACTTTTAATAACGTAAAAGCGATTGTTTACAATGAGAATAAACGCAATACTGGCTACCGGTCCGTGGAGCACGCGACGTACTGTGGCTATTGTGTGAGATTTTGAAAGCAGCACTCTCAATCTATTGTTTTAACACAAATAATTACAGCTGCCATTGTAATGTACTTTTCTACAAATAAAAATACATTTTCAATTTTACTTTTCATAACTAAAATTGAAAATGTATTTTTACTAATTTTTATGTATGTATCTATATAATAAGATATAAGCTAGATTTGTAATTGAAATTAATGAGAAGGTTTTAATGCCTGACTGTTCCTTTCTTGGTATAGAAATGTAATGAGTGCTCTTTGCATTTCTTTATTAATAATGAATTATTTAAGATAAACATACCAAGACAAAACCCATCATCAAGGTCACATAAAAAAATGTATGCTGTGCATAACAAAGAACAGCAGTATCAATATCACATCTGTTTTAAATGAACCTAAACGATCATTTATGCTTGAGAATTAAATATGCCTGCCTTAAGAACAAGTATGATTGACCTTGTGGAATATTTAATGGCAACAAGGCCTTTATTATTATTGTTCTTTATATGCACTGTTTAATGTCAGCTTAGATGTGAAAGATTTGTCTGTGTCAAGTTTTAATAAAATAACAAAACCAAAAATTAAATGAAAAAAATACATTTCTTAAAATGGAATGAAATTATTATAAATGATGAAAATAAGATTCTTTCTTTAATTGTATACTACATAATAGAAATGATATAGCCGTATAAGATTAAAATAAAAAAAATAAGAAAGGAAATGGATTTTTGTTTCTTCTTCTGGTATCAGCAGAATACCAGGGACCACAGCATATATCCCACTGGTATGTTTTTTTGCTATACCATTTTTATTTTATTTTATACTATTAGTCTTAGTTTTGTTTGTATTGTTTGAAATCAAATAAATAAATTAATTAAAATAGAAAAGTTTTTAAACTTACTCTGGCTAAAGTATATATTTTTTTATGAATATAGGTATAGCTGGTGCTTACATGTCTTCAGTTATCAGGATATGCATTTTGAGTAGTTTATTACTATATTTGTTGCTTTGTTTTAATGTGAAAGACAGACAGACTCACTTTCACTTTAAAGTATGGATGTTCCAAAACCCATGTTGGGTTTAGTCAGATTTATTATAGGTATATTATCCTTCATCATAATAGCCTATTTCATTCATATTATTAGCATATTAGCCTTCATCATGACTCATACATTTAATTACTGGCCAGCATCCAATTTCTGTCACGGTTTCAAACAAACATAAAGTTATAGAATTCAATCATCAAAATAAGCTTGGAAATGTCTATCCCTAGAAATGCCAAATAGCATAATCTCACCCTTTGTGTTTAGTGGAAGCTGGATGAAAAAGATGACCCAGTTATATGAAATACATTGGGAATTTTTATGTCTAGTATTAGACTGCGATAAGTTGAAGGGAGAACACACATCTTTAGCTAATTTAGTATATACAGAGAAATCTTATAAGTTTCATTACTTACATTTGAAAGTTTACTTATTGTTGAATTTCCAGTCTTGTCTGCACATAGGACACTGCTGCTGGGGCTGTGAGTGTAACCACTTCACTATACAGTGGATATGGAAACAGTGGGAGCAGGCACCCCACACTAAAGGGCAGTCGTCGCCGGGAAGTTTGCAATCCGGGCAACAACTATCAAAGGGCATACGGCAAATGCCGCAGTTATCGTCGTTTGCCACCCAACGCCAAGTAGCAACGCCAGTCCAACCTTGTGACAAAATTAACTTATTAACCTGCTTTGAAAAAAAAAATTGTAGCACAAGTCAAAACTAAACATATTGGGTGACTCACTTTTAACTGTGACTTTCATATCGCGATATAAGCATTGGGATTTATTTATTTATAACAAAATTAGGTGATTGTAGTTAATATATTTAATTGAAACAAGAAGAAAGTAATATTATTTTAGAAAACTGAAAATTGTTTGAGAAATGTCAAAGTGACAGCACAGATAGCAAACTAAAACAATGACAGACACTTGTCAATTACTCTATTTTAACGTTTGATGCCATTTAATAATTCCATTTCAGCAAATTCAATGCCGGTCGTGTTCCAAGGCTTTAGTTTAAAACTAGATTCTATTTAAAAAATTGTTCTGCCAAAATTTCTTGTGGTGTTTGATGTGTTGGAATTTATTTATTTTACAGGTTTTCTCTAAAAAAATATATTTTGAACGATAAAATAACAATTATGACCACATTTGACTCTAAGTACGATGTAAGTAATTTGATGTTCATCTATTAAAACTGTTTTTATATTTGTTTTCATTTGTCCCATTACATTTTATCAAAACTTACATTTTAAAGTATTTTTATATGCTGTTATCATTTTTAATAATATACGTTTCAAACCTTTTATTAAGCTTTTGCAAATTTGAAGGATTTCTGGCATTTATATAATTAGATGTATGTATCAAATAATAAAAAAGCACAACTGTATCATTCTGAGTCATCACTAACATTCATTATGTATTTCTATCCAATATGAAATAAGATATTAGTGTAGCAATGTTAAAAAGAAGCTCATAATTACTATCTTTATTTCTAGTTCTCATATCTCATTTTTTTCAGCTGTTTTTTTTTACTTCTCAATTGTTAGGATATAATTGCCTGTAAATGTTTATCCCTTTGAACGCCAGGAATCCAGATACGTGAGAAAACGTATTGTTTCTGATGCCTTCAGGTATCATTTGCTTTTAAAGGGTAAATGAGAGATTTATTTAGTGATTATAGTACAGCTTTCATTATACCACCACTATAAGATATACATCAATGTTTTGAAAAATATGTTCAAAACATTGTAACAATATGTATTTATATGAATATAATAATGCACAAGAGATTAGATTAAAAGTCAATATAAATAAATCTTGAAGTCTTTTAAAGAATAGGGTATTTTGCTAAGCTTTTAGAAACTATGACATCACATAGTTTGTACATATCACCTCTAACAGATTTTTGAAATTAATCTCATCAAAATATTCCTTGATTTGTTCATTACAAGCATAACATAATTATTATTACCATAGGGAGGTTTTGCCTGCTAGTCAATGGGATGGCTAAATCATAACTTTATAATATCCAAAAAATGTTTGATATGATTATTACCTAATGGTTTTCATAATTTATAAACATAATAGTGAGAAATAAAGTCCCTTTATTAGTTACAAGAAGTCAAATAAATATAAATTCAATAATATATTTTTAATATTACCACACATTTGCCTCATGATTCAGTAAAACTGTATTATATGGGCTGCACAAATATGTTTTTTTTAGGTGGGGAGTGAGGGGGGTTAAGGACCTCTCTAATTACTACTCCTGTGGAATCTTTAAGTTTTCGAGATCCTCCTATCCGTGTCGGGGTGCCTTGAGTTAGTTTTTATTGCCCGTGATTCAACCTATTTTATAGGTCTTATCTAACCTAAGCAACCGTTAACTTCAGCGTCTACACCTTTCTTGGAGCAGAGTGAGGGCCGGCGAGCCCTCGCTCTGCTCGGGAAAAAAACCTTAACCTACTGAGCATGTACTCTATGTATTGTATTGTTTTCTTTTACTTGGCGGGGGTCTACGCCCCCCGAGCCCCCCCTGCTTTGTGTCGTGGCAAGATGGCTGCGACGGGCGTTTCGTTACTCAATGTGAAAAACATTTTATTTTAATTTATATCAAAATTTAATATGATAACCTTGAAATAAATACAAAATATTTTTAACTGTTACTATCTCGTTTAAATTAAATAGTTGAAATAGTTATTACTACTGTAAACCTTTATAATTATAGTAATTTCATGCAATTGAAAACATTACAAGTAAAACAAAATGCAGAATAGCCTCGCGTGTCATGACAGACCCAATTGGCAGACCCAAAAAAACCTATATTTTTTATTTATAATCATTAATATCTCGAAAACTAAAAATCTCCTCACCTTAAAATTTTACATAATTATACCTTATAGTGAGGTCCTTCAACCATAAGAATTTCAACGCTCAACTCTGCAGCTCACATAGTACAGTTCAGCCTTATATTATTGAAAAAAATTGAATATATATTTTATATTCTGTTAGGTGTTTGTTTATGTAAAATGTATAATTAAGCTGGAAAATTCCAGATGTTTCCGGCAGGGGATGTTGGGGTTGTGGAAGGTGAGATGAACATTCCATCTCAAGGTGTCCCAAATGGAGATGGCATGGAGTTCAACACATTAGATGAGCCTATTAAAGAAACTTTTGTAAGTGTAGCAAATGGTTTAGTTTATTTTTTAAATATTTAAAGCTGTTTGATTGCACTCTCATTTTTTTACTGGAAATTATTGTACTTTTAGTAGTAAAATAGAAATATATTTTATTGTGAATTGATTAGTTGCCATAAAATAGGTTATATAGGTGTTTTAATTAGACATTTATTTTTCTTCACAGCTTCGTGATCTGAGAGCAGTCGGCAACAAATTTTATCATGTTTTAATACCTAGAGAAAAGTCTAGTTTACTAAAAGAATGTGAGTAGAAATATTATTTTTTATTTTGTTTATTTATAGATGACTGTTTTAAACATGTTTTATGATAGCAAATAATTACCAAAAGTGCTTATTACTCTTAGTACAATGAAGTAAACTTAAGAAACAATTTATAGATTTGATCCAAATAGATACTTTCATAAATTTTATTCAGTGGAAAATGTATTTTGTACTGTTTTTACAAATTATAAATATTATGTTCATCCTTTTCTGGTGACCTTACATTAACAATAAACTAACTACCTAGATGCACAAAAAAAATTCTGTAATAAAATTTTACTTTACTATACTTTAATTTTTACTTTACAAAAAGTGTTCCCAGCAAAATTCTGCCCATCGTATCAGTAGGGTAGAATTTTCATTCATAATCATGTCACTGGCTGCATGTTTTAATGACATAGTAGTGTGTTCGTGCTTTTGATTTTGTACCCTTTCAATGACGCATTAAGTGCAAAATTTAAATGAATATTTTTATGTTATAAATATATCAATAACTATACATATGTGATAGTGCAACTAGTTAGTTTGTTGTTTATCTAAGGTTGTGAAGGCTTTTTGTAAAGTAATAATAATAAAAATGAAATTTAAAATATTTTCAGGGGATTTGTGGGGTCCTCTACTGCTGTGCACATTTATGGCAACAATCCTTCAAGGAACAAAAGACAAAGAGCATGGGGATGGAGGCCCTGAGTTTGCTGAGGTGTTTGTTCTAGTCTGGATAGGAGCTGCCGTTGTAACATTAAATTGCAAATTACTTGGAGGGAATATGTAAGTTTGCTTATTGATTTTCCCACTGAAGCTTTATAGATAGTTAAAAATCATACTCAATCCTAGTTTGGGATGACATTTGTTTTTTTCACTATGGGTTTTCTCTTAAGTTGTGTGTGTTGTAATGGTTTCGTGATGAACTCTTGCAATTGCACTGCTAGACATATGTTCTTTCAAAGCACCAGAACCATACATTTTTGTATGTAACAATTGTGTGGTCATCCTATCCTATCCATTTATATAATAGGGGGAAAATGAGCAGGCAGCTCTGATCATTTGATGGTTAATGACACCGCCGTCCATTTACATTTGCTATACTAGAGGGCACAGAAATGCGATGCTGGCCATCTACTTTCATTTTAAGTTTTCTTACATACAAGTGCTGTAAATAAAACCTTTAACTTTATGATAAAAGTATGGATAGTGTTTTTTGAACGATGTCATTTTGATCATCAAATTCTTGAACTATTTATTTTATTTGTAGCTAACCTAGATTCGACATTCACAACTGTAATTAAACTTGCAGTTGAAGTCACGTCGCAATTCATATCGTTACATATAACTTATTTATGAACATCACTTAGTTAAAATAACAAGAGATTTGGGAAGCTACAAAATGCAAGAGTGTTCTTGTGGCACAAACATGAGGAAGTAATGTTTGAATGTTAGAAAAAATAAAAAGTGATATACATTTGATTCATATTAAAGGAGGTTTGTCATAGAATTGTTTGCCTACACGATCATCATCGCCATTGCGAAAGACAAGGCGTGCATAGCGTAGCGAAGTATTAATAAATGTTAACTATACACACGCAACACAACAAAACCGTAGTTCCGCTCCGGTCAGCGAATACATTGTCGTAAATCCATTTAGGTTCGACCAGACCCTATTCACGTTTTTGGCATTTAATGGGCTAATTTCCTCCCTAATATATACTAGGTTAGCAATTGCTATGGAGGATTAGGCCGTTACCCACCACGCCGGCCAAATTGGTGGGTATTAAGGACAACCAAATTAAGATTATAGACGGGACCGAAAGGCTCTTCGCCCGTGCCTAGGTTAGTCTTCGCTATGCTTTTTTTCGGACAATCGGGTGATTCAACCTGTTATGTCCTTACCAAACCGGGAAAAATCTCCCCGTATATATGCTGTGCGTGAAAACTTGCGCCATGCAGTGGGATAAACGGCCCACCGCATGCTGATGTACTAGGTTACTCTCTGCAACGCTATACGCTGAGGTTCAAATTCCACTTGGGCAGCGTTCAAGTATAATGTAACACAGTTTTCGAAGATTTTAAACACATTTTGTAATACACAGTAACGTTTTTAAACATAACTAAAAGTGGCATACAATACGATCCTGGGATTTCCTGTAAAACATAAACTACAGGGTTGATTTAGAAAATTCTAATTACCTAGTATATTTTTGAAATAAAAAAGTTACCTATTAAGTTGGTTGAATACCCCTTTTAGCCCTTGAACTGAAATGTAACGTTTTACGAGATAACTCCGCACAACCTCCCAAATTGCGTCGCGTAATACTTATAACGTTCCCTTGCCTGGTGAAGCTGTGAGGACTATCAGTGACGAGTCGAAAAGTGAAAAGTCCATCCAAAAACAAACTCGTTTACCTCTGGATTAATAATGAATTCTTTGCTTTCCAGTTCCTTCTTCCAGTCGATATGCGTGCTCGGATACTGTTTGTTCCCGATTGCCCTCGCGTTGGTGATATGCCGAATCATCCTCTTCACTAGTCAGACGACGTTTCTTTTCTTTTTGCGGCTGGTGATATCATTGGCTGGCTTTGTATGGGCCACATTTGGTGAGTGTTTTAATAATAGTCGATTAGGATCTTTGTTGGTAGTTTTTGGTATATAGGTTGGAATATGTAGTATGTAATTTTAGTATATAGGTTGGAATAGTATTAGTAATAGAAGTACATACATATTTATTTTGGTGTATAATAAATACTATGTCATATTAGTTAAGGGCCGAGAGTGATCTTGCGTTCGCAACGCGCCTGGTGAAGCTGGGAATAACAGGGGCCACCAGCTTTAAGTCCAGTCGTAGAGAACTTTCGTTGTATGACCATTTCCGTGTTAATTAAATGCAGTTGTTAGTATAAAAACTTGATATTTAACGTGTTGACAGCCAGGAATCCAAACAAAATGGAAAATCTACTGTTTGTGACGTTTTAAGACGTCTCTGGCGGTCAAAGAGTTAAAAAATTAGACCCGGATAAATCTTTCAGGATTCAATGTATTGTGCGTGGATTAAATTGATATTATATTAAGTGTAACTGTAGGTATCTAAATTGAAGATGAGTATCAACAAATGTGTTAATTTTAAAATATGGTCTGTTATTTTCAACTACTTGAAAAAATAAAACTGTGGGTTATATGTGTCAAACCAACTATAGAAATATGAAATATAGGGCAGATACGAAATGTACGAGTACTTTCATATTTCATATAGCTATGCTGTTCGCACTGGCATGTCTTGACACGAATATTTTATGCAGTCTTAAGTTTAAGTTTACCCGGCATATTTATAATTAAGTACTAAACGATAACATTTGTATTTATAGCGGCGACAAAATTCCTCGGCGACAGCCAACCGGAGGGCAAAAAGGCGCTTGCGGTGTACCCAATTTGCCTGTTCTACTTCATATTGTCCTGGCTCGTCGTGTCCCATAGTAACGTTTAGGCCCCGCAACTGTATTTATTATTGTGATACGAACTATTAGATTAATTATGTGAATAACTATCGGTTATTTTAAGTCGGCTAACCCGTTAACCGCCCGAGGCAGGCCCACAGAAAATTAATTTTCTATTGTGAATTGTATCCTGGCGGTTAAAAGGTTAAATTGTTTTTATTGTAAGTCATTATTGATAGTAATTGGCATTTGATGGGTTGTATTTAAAAGCACTTTGAAATTGATATCATTATACATAGTGATGAAAATATGTAGTATTATTCTAAAGCCGTTATAATAAAATTATAATAAACCGATAATACTTTAGCTGCTCGCTTGGTTACGGTAGTAAACCTAAGCAGCGTCAAGTAATAAGATCAAGAGCATATAATGATATAAAACAATAACTATGAGAAATACTAAACTTTTTTTTTGTCGTATAATTTCGTATTATCCTAGATTTGAAAATATGACGATAGAATTTCATCATCTCTGCCTACCCTTCTGGGACCAAGGCGTGAGCTTTATTTATTTATTTATTTTAATTATATCTAATGAATCAGATCCATTCAATATTTACTCTTGGTATATATAAAAAGTATTCAGTTTTAGACTAGGAAAGCCCAATTATTTATTTAAACATAGAAATATTATGAAATTTTATTTTAAAGTGCGTTTATGTATTTCCCAATATTTATTACATGAATACCTATTGATACGTCATGTGTATTTTTTTCGATAAAAATCTTATTATACGAGCACAAGTATGCATTCCAGTCGTGAGAGTATAGTTATCTAATGTTAGACGTATATTGAACACAATTTTGTATATAGTATACATTAAAACGCTATTTTCTGTCTGTGACATTTTTTATTTGATATCCTTAAAAAACATATATGTATCTAAAAATACGCAGTTGAAATTCGAGACATTCAGTACACATTGAGTAACTACAGTGATTTGGATATGATACCAAAGGTTAGACTAGTTCACGTCCTCATACATACTTTAAATAAAATATCTAATATTTACAACTTAAAATCATTAAATAAATTTTGGTATTACATAGCACAACGTAGTGATTACTGCAAACAATATTTAAATGCTGACTTAGTAATTTTTGTTGGCAACTAACGGCCACCGTAAAGATAAATCGGACAAAGGCAAAACCTACTATAGTATAGATATTATACTAAATAATGTATCATAAGAATATGTTTGTTTTTGTTAGATAGTCATAAAAAGCGCCATATTTTTTTAATTAATAACATGAAATATTTCAAATCCAATTATTCACTTAATTTTGTTTTTATTTTGACATTATTTTCATTTAACATTATCGAACATAATTATTACACATTAACACATATTATTCATTAGCGTCACTTCTGCTTCTAATGTGTTTGTGTGTGTGAGTCAGTAAAATTATAATTTTCTGCTTACTTTTGAGCGTTGACATTATCATACAAATTCTTTAGTAAATATCTTAACAGAGATTCACTTCTATGATTTCTATGACTAGTGGAGAAAAATAATGGGTAATAACCATACAAAAACATATGAAATATTAGGTACATTTTATCACTACAATATCACATAGCTATCCAAAATAAGGTGCATTATAAGTACTTATATGTAGGTATGTTTATATAATGTAAGCACATTTATAATGTAGGAATTATGTCATCATCATTACTTAAATTTAAACTCTTAACGTACATAATATGCCAAATTATCTAGTCATTTGTTAGGATACATAGAATTCAGTTCAAGGGGGAGTTTCAGTATATACTCACGTATAGTATGTAAGTTGTAAAATATGTAAACATTCTCACAAAGTTATATAAATGTGTACAAGTTTAAAAATTTGTAGGTACGTATTGTTGGTACCTACTCGTCAAAATAATTAGTATCAGAACTTAATATTGTTTTTATACTTCATCAATTAAACAATCTCATTCCGATAAAATTCTATAGTAATTAAATATCTTCATTTTATAATTATATTAATAAATAATCAATGATATATCTCTGAAACTTAAAATAATACATACATTCAATCATAAAACAGTTCATGTGAACTGAACACAACCAAAAATGGAATGGCTTTATTATCCACAAAGCATAATCTATGGTTTTTCATTAATGGCCATTTTGATTCGGTACATTTGAATCGATTGCAATTGTTAACCCTTTAACCGCCGTAGTTTGTATACAATACAACAAACACAATAGATTTACTATTGTGTCTGGAATCACGGTGGTTAATAGGTTAAAAGCCAATGTTTTCAAATAAAGAATATATTATGCCAGACAGTCTAACTTGACTCTGAGCCGCTGGAAGCCTTGTCCGGTGTTCTAGGAGGCGAGGACTTAGGCGATGTCTTGGTCTGGATATGATAAGACATCTGCATTTGTAGGGAATCTCTGGCTTTTCTCGCGCTCTTGTAAGTGAGGGAGTTGGCCCTGGGCTTGCGACGGGAGAAGTGGCGCTCGACCCACTTGAGCATCGCCAGGACAGAGTCGGTGGAGGACAGACGCCGCTCCGCCGAGGTCTTCGTGATGTGCGACGACGCGATACGGAACGTAGCCGCCATACCTTTCAGTGCCTGGAATTTGACGTCGGGTTATGTCAAATTTAAAAACACAATTGGGTAGTTAACAACCACTAATCGTTAACGTACTTTTTATGAACTGTCAAAAAGGAACGTTTCCATATATTTTGTATGAGGTTAGTGATATGTGACGTCATTGCTCATTATCATCAATTGACCTTATATGTATTGGTGTCTTTCTTTCCTTTCATTCTTTTATCAATGAAACGACATATAAAATAAGGTGCGCTTTTATAAAAATAAGGTTTGGTATTTTATTGCGGATGGTGGAAAATACCGAATTTTCTAGATTGCACGCACAGTGCGTTATGTCCATTGATTGTCAACATAGTCCTCACATACCCTAAAATCATTCCCAAAGAAATGTGGCTAACAAGGATATAAAAGCAGTAACTTTATCATTAATCATAAGATACTTGAACCATTTTTGACGAAATAACTCTGTGATAATTAGCGAATAAGTTCTCTTCTGGGTTTTTACTAGAGCATTGTTTATTGCACTATGTGCAGCTATATGGGTGTTCAAACAGTCCTTACCAGCATAGCATCTTCGTCAGTCACGTCGTCTCCGGCATATATGACCCTGATCCGTTCGCACCAGTCCAAACCGAAAGCTGTTCTCAGAATGTAAATTGACGCACGACCTGAAACAAACATTTGTAATCAAATTTCCCAATTGTAGTAGTCTGTGCTAGAAAGTAGATTAGGAAATTGTGATTTAGGTATGGTATATATATATTTCATTACTAGTACCTTCTTAATATGTAGTAGAAACTTAGTTTTACCACCTCGCACCGTATTAGTAATGTATGTCATTTGTTTACAACAATCTCGCTCAAAAACGGTAGGACATTGGACTTTACCTTTAATCGTACCAATCTGTTTTCGAATTTTCGAAAATTACCTTTATCCCACTGTACTGGGGGTCGAGCCTCAATAGCGCAGTGTGCGGGCGCAGGCGTGAAGCCCGCGGCCGCTATGAGCTTGCGCGCGGTCGCCTCGAGCGCAGCGCGTTTCGCCAATGGCGTCTCGCGGAAGTGGAAAGTGAGCAGTGCCCCCTTGTTCTCTACCCATGCTCCGTCTTTGCATACCTGCCGGGGAAAATGATTATGTCAATACAAATGATGTAAATAAATAAATATCCACTGACATTCACACAACGCCATCTAGCCCCAAGTTAAGCGTGAAGCTTGTAATATGGGTAAAGTACGATTCACAAAGAAGACCAAAAATGGCGGCCGTCTGCGCATGTACACTAATGAACAAAATACTTACATCAAATAATATTTTTATTTTAATTAACTCATATAATCAAATTCTATTATAAATTTCAGGATTAAAAGATACCTATGTAATTAAACATAATTCAGGCTCAAATTTTACTTTGTCACATAGTTTTTTCCATTCTTGTGGAACCATTAGATTAACTTTTTCTTTTATAAAATTAATTACGCTGCTTATATCCCACTTAACGTTTTTGCTACTAACATAACTTTTTACGGAGGCCCAAGCCATTTCTATAGGATTTAAATCCGGATGGTAAGGTGGGAGACGGAGAATATTATGACCATGTTCTATGAAAATTTTATTATAGAGTATTTTTTAAGCGTAAAAGGAAATTAATATTTTAATGATAGTGAAACAATATTTTTCTTCATAAAAATAATAATCAATCATGTAGAAATATAACAAATAATCATGGGATAATATAATCAGCAAAGTACCGACAAGTATTTCAAAATATAGCTAATGGTTCTGTTTTCTATTCAAATTAATCCGATATTTTTATTTATTATGTCTGTTATAGATTCATTAAAGTGGATATATTGATTTAATTTTTTCAACAAAGTTGCAAGACTTGCGAAACCTTGTCAACAATCTACTTACAAAATATATTTAAACTCATATATCATCCTTCTCGCCTGGCTTTTCGAAGCAACATACACTAGAGAATTTCAATGAATGGCTCAGCAAACAAAAAAAAATAACAATAAATAATAAAATGCAACAAAACAGTTTTCCTTCCGACTGTATTCTAGAGTACTGTCAGCGCGCCAAATCAATATAGACGAATAGCGATAGAGCAACCTTGTCCTCAGAAGCGTGCCGACCAATGGCGTTGCCCCGCTCTTACAATATTACTCCCGCCCCTCTGCCGTACCCCCAATAGGACCTAAAAAATGACTTCTGCGCATAGTCTTCTTTCGTGAATCGTACAATACTAAACAACGGATACACATACTTATATACATTTTTTTTGTAAATACATACATATTATACATAGAAAACACCCAGACCATTACAAACAGACATGTTCATGCACACAAACAGTACTGCCCGGGGATCTAACCCGGAACCCTTGGTGTTGCAGTCGACCTCTCAACCGCTACACCAAATGGATCGTCAAAAGTATAGATTCGTGATATGCTCACAAAACAACAGAAAAAGAGTGTTCCGAATGCAGCGATAGCACACATACACGTATTTCGAATGAGCGTACATTTACCTAAACAAAGAGCCTACAGCTGTGTTCTCTTTTGCGGCTCATTTTTGAGGCACGGGAAGCGTATCTACCTTTATATATACAAGAATATCATTGACCAATACACATAAACAATAATATAAATACCTAGGTACATATAAAGTACAACTTATACGAACATATACCTACACAGTTGTAGTATTCGGGGATCGAATCTAGTACATATAGGTAATAGGCGTCCATATAATCTAAATAGCTACATGATTTATCAATGTTAAAGTAATAAAAAAAGTTTTTTATTAATTCAAAATGAGTGATAATAATACCTACAGTATAGGAAGAAAATATATGAACTCTTTATTGTATCAAGAAGTAACTTCTGACCTGTTCTTGCAGAGATTTAAGTAGTTCGACCACTTTGTCTTGGCACTCCATAGGCATAGGGTGGACGAACTTGCTTCCGTCAGGGTGCAGTATTTCCAAGCCGTGGTTCCCAGCATATGTAATGCCCTCTATACCGACCTGTTGTCAAAAACGGTTTTTGGGTTAACATAAAGGATTATCTAGTAGGATCTATTTTGATGCATCTGTAATTTAACTAAAAGTAGTTGCCCGTCCTTAGCAAATTTCGAGTGGGACCGAGTACCCCTTTTATTTCAATTTATTTCACGATTCATTTCAATGTTAATTTTATTGGAGATACTCGTATTACATGTAAAAGATTATCGCTACTAGTGAACATATTTATGTATATTCCATGTTACATTATCTTCATCAGCTCATTAAACGTCCCAACCGAGGGGAACGAGCCTATCCGTAAAGGGTGTTTAAAGGCCTTAGTCGTCGACGCGGGCCCAGTGCGGATTGGCGACTTCATGCGCAGGTTTCCTCACGATGTTTTCCTTCACCGTAAGAGAGTCGGATTATATGTACGTTACATATAATTTAGAAAATTCGAAAACATATTGGTACGTGGCGGGATTTGAACCACAGCCCTCCCGATAGAAGGGCAACAGTCCACACCATTGTGCCACCGATGCTCTATGTTACATAGCTATCTTAAAAATTGGGATCAAATAAATGTACCCTAAGGCAGCATTACATAAATTTTACTTCGGTTCGTATATATTTGTCTTGTTAGCCTCTATGCAGCATTACACATAATGACTACATCCGTAAATATTGGCCCTTGCGGTTGGGTTTTGGGAGTTTTACATAATCGCAAATATTACGTCATGTTGTTCTAAGATATATAAGTATACGCAAACCCGGTTATTAAGTAGGCACCTATCTATTGCAGTGCACTATCACGTATACATATACTATATTATTTACATTACGCATATTTTCTTTCATAACTGATAATATTTTGTCAAAGTTCACACCGATATAGTGCTTTGTTTTATGAAATAAACGAATTAGATACGCTAGATGTATGTTATATATGTAACTTTTGAATGATATTTCGTAAAGCTTTTCAGACGACGGCGGTTTCAAATCATTGGCTTTCCCGTTTATGCAACGACCACTAGCTGTAGTGTCGTTGCGTTTATGCTATGTAGATGTCAATGATTTATGAAAGTATTTTTTTTACTAACAATATCATTGGTAGGTAGGTATTAAAAATATATAGTTGTGTTTTAGAGGTATGTTTTTTGCCGTGCTTATAAGATAAAGTTAATATTGTTTATACATTATATACTTATATTATTTATAATATCATTAAGTTCAATATCATGTAATTAGAGCGTGACGGCTGTCTTAAGACAAATTGATAATAGATTCATCGAGTAACGTATATAGTATTGAATTATCTTCGTTTTAGGGTCAATGGAGATATATTCGTTATGACGTCAAGCGAATGAACTTGAATTTATCGTTGTGAGTGTGCAGATTTATTGTTTTATTTTGTTTGCGAAGAGAGGCACTGTGAAGTTGCCGCAACTTGATAAACTATTGTTAGTTTAAGTTTTATTATATTGCCTAGATATGCCGGACAGGCTGGAAAACCTTAATATAAATATATAAATATCCACTGACATTTACACAGCGCCAACTAGCCCCATGTTAAGCGTGAAGCCTTTATTATGGGTACTTAAACGAATAAACATACTTGCATACATTTTTTTGTAAATATATTTAGTTATAAATATAACACACAACATACACATTATACATAGAAAACACCCAGACCAATACAAACAGACATGTTCATGCACACAAATGTTTGTACTGCCCGGGTATTCAACCCGGAACCCTTGGTGTAGCAGCCGACGTCGCGACCATAGCACCACATGGGTCGTCAACCATTTAACCATTGCACCAATATAAAATTAGCCTCAGTCTGTAACGTCCTTCCGCAGGTCTTTCCGCACATCACAGCTATGGGGAGCTATAAGTAGGTAATTATTATTACCCGGGTTCGATCTCCGGGCAGTACACACAGTTGTATTGGTCTGGGTGTTTTCTATGTATAATATGTATGTATTTACAAAGAAAAAGTATATTTAAGTCTGTTTATCCATTATTTAGTATCCATATTACAGGCTAATGCTTAGTTTGGGGCTAGATGGCGATGTGTTAACGTCAGTAGATATTTGTTTATTTATAAATATTTAAATGATGAAGTTTTTTCAAATCTTAGCATTTATGAATACAATGTTATTATTAACTGCTGGATACTTTTGATCGCAGCCTAATTGATAAACATTTTTTGACCTCATTTCGTGGCTACTGCGTATTGGTATGTGTCCTCGGTGTTTGGACTTGGAATCCAAATAACTCAGATAATTTACTCTATTTTGATTCTTCAAACAAACGTATTTAGGTATCATATTACGTAACGGCACACCCAGAAACAAAATATACTAACTTTGCACATACATTGCTACGAGAGATATCATACAGAACTATAAATCCGGGTAATTAACCCGTCATTCTGAATTTTAGGAATCATAAAGTGACTCCAATTGATTGCTCATATGTGTTTAATAAACTTCGGTAGCTCATTGGTGTGGACTGTTGCCTTCCGATCTTGGAGGATGCAGATTCAAATCCAGCCACGTACAAATGTATTTTAGAATTTTCAAAGTTTTACAGGGTATTTAGCCCTGTATGAACGTTTATCTGACCCTGGTGTGGTGAAGGAAAACGTCGCAGGGAAACATACGCACGCCTGCGAAGAGATTCAAAGGATGTGCGTGAACTTCGCCAATCCGCACTGGGCCCGCGTGGACGACTAGGTTATCTAGCACAGATTTCCCAATACAGGAGATGGGGCAAGCCGCGTTTAAAGTGCGACAACTGTAAGCTCAACGAGCATACACTGGCTGCCAGTTTACGCTCTGTGAGCCGAGTCAAGACATACGAATATTAGAAGAAATTACTGTTTTTTTCCAAAATGCCATCCTGTGCAATTGTAACATGCCATCATCGCAATGAATCAGTAAATTTACCAAGATATATAATAACTTTTCACAGGTAAGAACCGAAAAGAAATTGCGACACTGGGACTGCCTATAAACTTGGCGGCTTGTCCAGTCTAATTGTATATTCGGATGTCTGTGTTATCTAGGTATGCAGCCTTTACGGGTAGGCCCGTGCCCCTCGGTGGCAATAAATTATATACGTTTGTATAAGAGCGTCTGTGGCCAATGGTGTGGACAATCGCCTTCCTACCGGGAGGACTGAATTTAAATCCCGACACGTACCAATGTGTTTTCGAATTTTCGAAAATATATGTACGTTATCCAACGCTCTTACGGTAAAGGAAAACATCGTGAGGAAACCTTCATGCACGCCTGCGAAGAGATTTGAAGATTGTGTGTGAAGTCGTCCAATCCGCACTGGGCTCGCGTGGACGACTAAGGCCTAATCACCCTATACGGGTAGGCTCGTGCCCCTCTGTGGGGATGTTTAATGAGCTGATGATGTTTGTATAAATTACGTCACAATTGAGACTAATTACCCAAGCAGACAAGAAATCTTAGTTGTGAAGCAAACAACTTTGACTCGCCCACAACGATATTGACATTAATTGCGTATTTGTTTATTTAATGAGAATTCGAAGGTTATCTCGGGTCATTGTTATTTGAACATAATGGTACGTTTCGCGAGAAAATAGATAAGTTATTAACCTTCGGGGAGATGTGAGAGTAATTAGCTGTAAAGGCGCGGCAATTATTATTTGTTGTATCTTTAATTACTCTTTTAAATACTTTCATTAATTGCAAAAGCAAACCTGGATTCCAATGAAGCCTAAATTTTAGTATTTACTTAACATTTATTGCATACACGTGTACAATAATCGACGTGGGCACCTAATATTGGTTTACAAAACAATGTTGTGAGATAATATTATGACGAAATAATATAATGTTAAACATAATAATTGTGTTGTGTTCGTTTAAATAAACTTCAATACGCTATAATCAATTATTGGTTGGTTATATTGTATAAGGTAAACCTAGTTAAGTACCTGCAAAAAAAATACTTGCAGGTAGGTACTTATATATAATTTATTTTTGTTACTTTGGCTACTGTTAATGAGATTTTTTTAATAATACAGTGTTCCTATATTTCTGTTCAATAATTAAGATGTTACTTTTTAAATTAATTTAGTTCTATTCTGATTTAAATCCTACCGCATGGGACCACGTTTAAAGAGCGTATTCCCTTGTAAATTCCAGCTTATTCAATCCCTAAGTTTAGCTAAAACCTTAATTATTTTTTTGTTTTAATCCAAATCTGCAAAGGAACCTCACCATATTTTTGACATTATCGACGTTCCTTCCGGATATGATGGCGATGTACACGTCGGACATGTTGGAGAGCCTCTGCAGCGTGTGCTTGGTCTCCAGCGGCAGCGTGGCCAGGTCGGGGTGGGGGGCGATCGGCGCCAAAGTCCCGTCGTAGTCCAACATCAACACGAGCTTTTGTGTGTAACCGATGTATCTGTGGAACACATACCATTTATCAATCAGACGACCCATTTGGTGTTGCGGTTGAGAGGTCGACTGCAGTGCAAACATTTGTGTGCATGAACATGTCTGTTTGTAATGGTTTGGGTTTTTTTTACGAATAATATGTATGTATTACAAAAAAATGTATTTATATGTATGTTTATCCGTTGTTTACTACCCATAATACAGGCTTCACGCTTAACTTGGGGCTACATGGCGCTGTGCGAATGTCAGTGGTTATTTATTTATTTAGCTCGTAAACGTACCCACTGAGGGGCACGAGCCTATACGTAAAGTGTGTGTAGGCCTTAGTCCATGCGGGCTAAGTTCGAATTGGCCAACTTCACGCACAACTGATGAATCTCTTCACAGGCGTGCGCAAGTTTCCACACGTCTTCCTTCACCGTAAGTGTCGGATAAACGTACATATAATCATCATCAGCTCATTAACGTACCTACTGAGGGGCACGAGCCTATCTGTAAAGAGTGTGTAGGCCTGAGTCCATGCGGGCTTAGTGCGGATAAGCCGCCTTCCAAGCCGATGAATTTCTTCAGTCGTGCGCAGGTTTCCTCACGATGTTTTTCTTCATCGTAAAAGCGTCGGATAAACGTTCATATAATTTCGACTACGCGAGCCAACACAGCGCGAATACCAGATAATTGTTCTGTATCTTTGCAAACGTTGAGTATTGATTTATTATAACTTATTCACTTGTTTATCCCGTTCATGAATTAAATTACAATCATTTGCATTGTTGATAATTTGTTGTCTTATCTATCTTTATGGACTTCGTGTTCATGTTATTGACTGCTTCTAAAGAGGTAATCGCTTTAAGGGCATCATATTTATTACATATATCTGTCTCATCATCGTATATAATTACGAGAGTCGTTGGCGACCTTTTACTTTCTCGGGAAGTGTTTTTATTGTACCTGGAATGCCCCTACTATATAAGGAAAATGAATCTAATTAACGGACATTTCAACCTTACGATAAAATCAATATTTGATTATTTTAAATATTGTTTAATTTGTCTAACAATTATCTATTGTGAAATGCATTAAGACTAATCTAACCACAATTGATGGCACGTGTCACTTAGTGATCGTAAAAATGAGATCATAGTTTGGCTTGTATTATTATTATATTCTAGTTTTAAGTGTGATTACTATTGGGTAGAACACAATTGACCCCATATTACTCACACTAGTAAGTCTGGTTTATAACTTTTGACATATTACAATTTTCATTATTTTACTATTACCATTACACTTCAAACTCTTCAAACGATTATGTCAACTGATTTCACAGTTTGGTCGTATATTTCAAGAGAGTTCGACAAAACGTCACTTGGAAGACATCTATACATTCAGAGAACTCAAATAGTAACTTACTTAGAAAGGTACTCGTCAAAGTCATCAATAGTGACGGGCTGCATGGACGTAGCGCCGATATCGTCGGCCTCCTCCTCCAATGAATCCATCGCTTTCAGGAACGCCTTCATCCAGCTGTCTACATCATTGAGCTGCTCTCTTCGTCTTAAGTGGTTCATACGAACTGTTCGCTCATCTTCGGGCATTATGAGAGCTCTGGATAAAGAAGTTTTCTTGTTAAAGCATATTAAAATATCTCAATATATTAAATTGTCTTAAGTGCCGCTTTTGACCGGATTATTAAAAAATATCGCCAAGCAAACTATATCAAGCGTGATGTACCCCCGATATCATACAAAAATAGTTTGGTACTAGTGTACCTATACAAGCAATGTAAATAAATTAATACTATCTGGGTTTCGGAAGCTATTAAAGATTCAGTAGACCTTTTCAAGATAATTGAAGATTTGAAGTACTTAAAATAGATCTGGTCAAAGCCGAAGCAAAAGAATTTTGTATCTTATATCCGACTCTTACGACAGCTTCTTCAAAAAAGTTCTTTTCTTTTCCTTGCAATTAAGAAGTCAATTTCAATAGATTATGAACACTACCAAAACCATACCTATGAATAACTTCAGCTGCATCGTCGAGTTCGTACGGGTTGCATATCAAAGCTTCGTGCATCATTTCGCCGGCGCCCGCGAACGGCGATACGATCAGCACCCCGGGTGGTTTGTTTATCTGGCACGCCACGAACTCTTTGGCCACCAGATTCATCCCGTCGCGTAGTGGCGTGACCAGAGCGACGGCCGCATCACGGTAGAACGCGGCCAGCTCGTCTTGCCCGACACATCCGTAGATATACCTAAAAAGACATGCGGCGTTATAGGAAAGATATTTATCTGTATGTGTGAGAGTGATCAGTAAAAAATTGGTATTTTTAATGCCAAAATGAGCTGCGATAACTTGGTCATACAGCTTGGTCTGGGTGTAGTTCTGGAATACGATTGTCAGAGATCAGAGTGAACTTCAATTTGTACTTTTTTTCACTATTTGGTTAAGAGTGTGCTAATCAAATAGGTAAAATAAGCCACCCGAGCTTCTAAAATAAATGATGATTCTGTGCTTAAGACGTCAAGTTAAGGCGGTCTCGGATACCAATACTTATTTTAAAAGTTGCTGATACCTGGACAAGTCTGATTGTTCATTTAGAGATGTATACAAGAGAAAAATTATTACCTCTGAGAGAGGTCTTTAATTTTTCATGAACTTACCTAATTGGTGACCAGTTCGGAGTAGTAAATCTTCCATTTATTCTGCCAACAAGCTGGTCCATTTCTTCCTTCAAATCCTGGTATTCTTAACATCTGTTCTAGATGGCACCGAAATTTGTAGTAATACAACTTTTTCTATGTGTTGCGGATGCTTCTCTAAAAGTCTTTCGAAAGCTTTCAGTCTATGTACTAGTCCTTTTGTATAATCTAATCTGTCGACTCCTAGGATTACTTTTTGGCTTGTAGAGAGCACTGGTTTAGCATTTTGTGCCAACTGTACAAACCTATCGAACGGACACCGATAGGCAACGGTCTGACACAAATAGTACGCCCGCCTAACTCGACTAGAAGATTCTTTCTGTCCACACGACATCCTAAATTTCTTTGGCAGCAGTCAATGAAGTTTAAGCAGTAATCGGTTATGTGGAAACCAACCATGTCGCAACCTGGAATGTAAGGAATTGTGTAATGAAGACTGGGGTAACTTGCAGAGAATGGAAGAGATAATCAGGGGCTGCGATGGATCGAAAATATACTTATATACGAGTAGATCGCTTCAACACTTGCTGCCCACTAATACTTAGTTATATATCTTTACTAGTCCTGCACAAGTTTTCTTTTGAGAAGGAATATTATGCGTGGGTAATGTTATGATAACCATAAAAACAATAGTCGGACATAGTTAAAGATAAAAACTTACCTAAAATTCCTTGCAAAACTTCATCAGACCATGGGAAGAGCCTAAAGATGTCCCATGGAGGGAACGGGATGTGTAAAAAGAATGCCAGCTTGCATTTAATGTTGTCTTCTTCAGCTCTCTGTAAAGTTAACATTGTCAGTAATGAAGAACGATTCCTTTTGTTGTATGGAATAGACAAAGGGATGGAAACATACTTGTCTTATCCAATTTGCTGCTAACATAAGATGGTAGTCGTGGACCCAAACTATCGGTGGGGAATTGCCGCTTTTTTCCTTATCGTTCTTCAGCATGTGCAAAGCGCGTACAGTTTTGTCTGCGAACTCCTCATTCAGTTTGACATACGCCTTCCAGTGGTCCGCGATGAAGGTGGCACGATCAGGCATCGAATGGAAAAGAGGCCAGAATGTACCATTACAACAACCATTGTAGTAGCTGTCGAAAAGGTTTGGCTCTGCACGGATGGGGACGATCTGCAAGATAAATATTTAGGTTATTTAAACTTTTTTTGCTAGAAATCCAGACACAATAGAACTTGCCCTTATGTTACTTAATGAGACCGATTTTGGTACAATGGGGAGTCATACACTAAACCTTGTGACTGGTTCTGTTGTGGGAGTGTGGTTTTAACATTTGTGCACACCAACATGTCTGTTGTTTGTATATGGGTTATAATACATAACCCATTTAAAACTAATTTAAAAAAAAAACTTAATATTATCATTATCAGTGTTCTTAAATAAGGCGCTTAGTTTTTAAAAATGTTCAATAAAAATAAGGTGTGAATATCAATATCAAACGACATTAAATTCGATACCATAAACTCTACTTAATTGTAATGTGTTTTTTCAATTAGCAAAATATTTGTAATCCCATGGTAAGCTTTCAACTTAATTGTATTGCCCACTAATTAATCTGTTTTATCGCACTATAAAGTTGATCGGACAATGGATACGTGCGTTGTGATCATGGTACGCTAAACACTTAGCTGGAAATGGAATACATTTTATTCAGATGCCAACCTTAGCATTCCTTTCGGAAAATTGCATTTCAATTCAGACGGGTCATGAATAACGTAATGGCCTAGATTATCATCTTTATGCACTTCAACCGCTCTTCAAAGTATTTAAGCCATTTCAATATTGTAGTGGAATATCTTTTATAATTGTAATGTTTCATAAATACATGCTTGCATGCCCACTGGGGTCTATTCCCAGTTTCCCCCGAAATTTTATTAAATTTATTATTCCATTTACTTTACTATACAATAATGAAATGAACCTGAGCATATTACAGCAATGAATAAAACAAAGTATGGTAAGGTATACATAGTTTTATTACAATAAAAACAGTTTTTTCTATTTAGATAGTGTAGCGATTGTAGTGTAGGGAAAATGGGACTAGACCCCAATTATGATAAAGTACAAATCCACTTATTATCTCATTTAATATATAGGGTAAAGTAACAGTTAAATTATCATTAAAATTATTGTAATCATCAACCACACCTGCAAATAAACAACCACACCCGCTCGTGGTATCTAATTCCTGCCTAATATGCTATGATATCTAGAAATTTGCTGGCGACTCGTAGGGCAATTGCGTTTGGTTACCTTCCAACATTCCTGGATTCATCAGTCATAGAGGAAGATCTTGTACAACTTTATGGAACTATCAAATTCGTGGTGTCCAACATCTTTTCGAACTACATAGAAGTATGCGATCTGCCAACACTCACTAGACCATCGTGCAACGTTATGGCCTTAACGTTGGAGGACGTCCAGTACAGCAAACTGGACCGGATTTTATGGTTAATCTATTGCAGACTACTGCTGGCCAGAAATATCCCTGTCTTTCGATTCCCCACCCAGCCTCCATCAGATTTCTTTCATAATTTATTTTAGGTTAGTAAATACGATATCTAATTATCGTGAAGTCACCAAAGGTGCTAGTTTGGGTACCGTAGGCACCTATAGTTTAAACATTTTAACTGAATAAACCAGTTGTTTTGTTTTGATTGGTCTGGGTGGTTTCTACCTATAATAATTACTTTATCCGACTTTATTACTTATTTTCTTTTTAAACGCATTTGCGCAATTTGTGAATCTGTGAACGTTTTTATATCTAATATTATTGTAATTAGTAAATACTCTTATAAATGAATGTGTGTCTTCTATGTATAATATGTTTGGTTTTACAAAAACAAAGTATTTAAGTAATTTTATCCGTTGTTTAGTACTCATCTTACAGGTTAATGCCTAGTTTGGGACTAGATGACACTGTGTGAATGTCAGTGAATATTTGATTATTATTTATTTATTATAAATGTCTACACAAAGGCGATGATAGGTCATATACTTACGCACTGTAACCTAAGCACCAATTGATAAGCGTCTAATGAAAAGAGTAGGTACTTATGTGAATTAAGATGAAAATGTGTCATCGATTTTCTGTAAGGATATATTTAGAAGCTTAGTGCGAAGCGGCGTTGTCTAGGTGATGCCGAATATTTAAATCTGTTTATATTGGTCACGGCAATCACGTGAATCGTGTTCAGTCTTGCGTGACTTACGCCCCTTTAGATTACTCATAGTACTTAATGTTATAGGAAAATAACGAACTGGGCAAAATTTTATCGCCATTTTCTTTAGCATTATTACGGTATAGTAGTGTTAATAATACAATTCTACTTATTGATTATAGGCTTATTATCAGCACATTAGAACGTCATCAAACCATAAAATAAGACTTTTTTATATTTAATTTAATTGTATTACATTTTGCTATTTAATTCCAAATAACGTTAACGTTACGATAAAATTTCATCGCCATTTTCTTTAGTATTATTAAGGTATAGTGTTAAGAATACAAGTCCACTTATTGATTATAGGCTTATTATCAGCAAATTAGAAGGTCATCAAACCATTAAATAAAACTTTTTTATTTAATTTTATTGTATTACATTTCGCTATTTGATTTCAATTAACGCTAATGTTATACACATCTTCTATGATATCAAGGTCGTTCATTGATAGAATCAATTTTCGAGTAAAATAAATAAAATATGTTTGTCCATTCCTGTTATGTGGCTAATGTAAATAAATAATCAATAGGGATTTTAAAGTGATTGCTATCAAAACACTAAACGCAACTAAACTTAAGCTTGCGTCCAGTGAGCCCATTTTAATAGAAGACGCTGAATTGTAATTCGACCACGATTAGACGTTAGCCGCAGCGATAATAGTCGTGGACAGACCTATTGACGTGGCAATCATTGTTAATTTACAGCTGGCGTTTCGATGCATGGAAACAAGCTTATTTCCTGTTCGAGTGTCCTTCGTCGATTTAAGACGTACCTTTACCTACCAAAGATACCATTTAAAATATCTTAGATTACCTACTCTACTAGTTTTATGCTAAACAAAAGCCTTTAATTATTAGTTCCACCAGGAGTTGGTTCCGGTCGCAAGACCCTTGTTCCTTGTACGTCAGAAAAGGTATACCAGAGGCACATTTGGTTAACTGGGTCCCAAAATATGTATGTTAAGACGCCTCACATTTGCTTGGGGGCATAAATTACGTATAAATTTAAAGAAAGTGAGGCCGAACATGACTTTTTTTTAAGGGCTGACAGATCATAAAATGTTATTTTTGATAGCCTCCGAGTTCGTAATGTCAATAAAGAGTATCCTGACCTTTTTAGAAAGTAGTCCAGCTGTAGGTGCCTTGTCCTTCGGATCAGATTCTGGTATTTTCTCGTTGGGATCCTCCAGGTGGATACCAGGCCAGCCTACCCAGATGCCGCTGCCGCGGATTACGACTGGTGCCACCGCCGTCACTAATCCCCCGGCACTGTTGATGTAAAGTTTATTTATTTGTAGTGTGGACAGTTCAGAGACAATAACGTCAACTTTCCCTCTCTCTTCAAACTATTACGAGTACAGAAGGCACAATGCTGAAAGTAGGTCTTCCCGTTTTGGGCGATATATCCCGGTCCATCGCTATTCACGTCCATCCTCCACTAGCAACCTTTCGCAAGTCGTGGGTCCACCGGGGCGGAGAGCGCCGTACGCTTTAAGCCCGCTAAATATGTTTTATGAACATAAGGATTTTACTTATAAGAGTAAACTAAACCCTTGCGTAGCATTGGAGCTTTAACTTTTAACAAATGAATAGCTATTATTCCTGCACATAGATTCGCTATATCGTCAAATTAATATGATTATAAAAATCATTACATAGCAACATAGCATAACGAATTTTCGATGGAAGCCTTAACACATTGAAGAACTGTTGAAACTCAGTAAATGCTGACTGGTGTTTTATGGCATGTGATTAATTACAAAATAACGTTTCTTTTGTGCATTTTGAATCAGACGAGACATTTCATACTACCAATATTAAGAAATTATGCGTGTGAATTCCTAATTATACTTTTTAAAAGTATTATTAGAAATATTGCGTATAATTTTGCTGCATAGCTGGATGTTAATTAATATAAAAGTAACCATATTTATCAAAAAAATGCTCAAAAAATTATAGTATATTGTTTCCAAAATCCGATCTTAATCGGGAGATGGAATTCTAGTGTCATAAACACACATTTGTAGAATAGTCAACAACGCATAATCCTCAGAATACAGTAATCATAAAACAGATACAGAAGAGAGTATAAATACTTAACGGAAAATCGAAATATAATACAAGGTTATCAACAAACAGTTGTTATGTTTTCGACTTCTGTCAACGACCTCGGCTTTCGTAATAAGAATATGGGTAAATGTATTCGTTTCTTCTCTATACCTTTCTTAATTTTAAATACGTATTAGGAAACAATGATGATAATAATGATCTTATTCGAAATAAGAACAGCCATAGGAGAACTAAAGTAAACGACATAGCTGCGACTATCCTGCAGAATCAGTAAGTTGTGACAGGTGGATCGATGACTTAGTTAAGGTGGTGGGAAAGCCGATGGATAGGTATTGACTGCTAGGGATGCCGTGTGGAATCGGTATTTAGAAAAGCAGAGGACCGAGATAACTTTCGTCATATAGAGGAACCATTATCTTGCAGTAGACTGCAATAAGTTGAATATAACGAAGAGAGATGATGATACTCATAAGGCAATAGGTTAAATATTAATATAATATCAAATTTCTTTAATGTTATAATTAAACCAAAGAAGACGACAGACTTTGTTCGCTCCGAATGACGCTCGTTGTGCAGCAGTAAAAAAAATCTGTGAATGTGCGTTCCCGCAATACATGAAGCTCGCTAGGAGTTCATATGACTGGATATCATGAGGTTCGCTTGGATCACATTATATAAACTTTCTCGGTATTATTGATTAGTTGCATCGTTGTTCCAGGTCATTGAAATTATGACTATAGCGGAAATAGCTCCAAATAAATTTAACTATTTTTTAGCTTTTATAAACATATCCGTCCAGGTTGGTCCATCATTTGGATTCTTTCGATGTTCAGATAATCGGACAATCCACATCTGACCATATTTTTTTTCTGCAGTTCATTTAGGTTTGCGTTTTTTATGATAATTAATTTTTCTGTCTTTAAATAAATGAGGTGATCCTTGACAGTTGCAAAGTCCCAAGAGACGGCTGATGGTTGGTTCCCTTATAAAGTCACTAGCTACACTTCCGATACAGAACTGCATAATACTTTTAATTGCATGGTAAGGGAATCACCTTAGCGTAGCCAAAGCAACTTAGAGAACTTCTGTTCAGTTAGAGAATTCATCGAGCAATTCTTTAATTTTTCATCGAGCTCTTTAGGGAGGGCAGCGCATATTCTGTACTAGTACGTTGCTAACTTGCGTTAGTTTAGGTGAAACAGTTGTTAAATAGGTGAAGGTTCCACTTAAATAGGGTACAGTTTTAAAAGCTACCACAGATCGCAATTACTACTCAAACTACTACTTAATCGATCAAAGATTTTTATTTATTTCTCAAAAAAATATATTGCAAATAATAGGGAGTAGGAAAGACTATTTACGGCCGCTGACGCTGGTCTTCTCTAGAAAACTAAAATCACGTGTAATCTCGTGTGTATAGCCATGATTTGATATTGACAATGTGTCAGCGTAATCCTAGTACAAATGTTCACGAATATACCTACTTAAGTTATACGGGCATCGCCTCATAGGTATAGTACATGTATCTAGGTTATCGAAGTGTTTGTTTATACCTATCCAGTAATTACGTTTACCAGTCTTAGTTCAAGGTACCCATAATAGTGATATCAATAAATAGTAAATTTACGTCACCTCTCCTTATATTTTATCGAGCAAATTTATAAACATTGTTTTTTTAATGGCAATTGTTTGCTATGTTACTACTCGTAGTTACAATAAATACTGTGATGATAAACTTGTTTTTGTAGTTGGATTTTTTTATTCTTAACCCTCTAGTGCGATACTGAACAGAACTCAGAAAGGATTGGTTCACAAGTTCAAAGTCACTCAACGCGCAATGGAGCGAGCTATGCTTGGAGTCTCTCTTAGGGATAAGATCAGAAATGATTTAATCCGCAAGAGAACTAAAGTTACCGACATAGCCCGCCGGATCAGCAACTTGAAGTGGCAGTGGGCTGGTCACGTATGTCGTAGAACCGATGGCCGTTGGAGCAGACGAGTTCTGGAGTGGAGACCGCGTCTTGGCAAGCGTAGCGTAGGACGCCCTCCGGCCCGACGACTTGCGGAAGGTCGCTGGTGGGAGCTGGATGAGAAAAGCGAAGGACCGGGATATCTGGCGCTAAATGGGGGAGACCTATGTCCAACAGTGGACTGCGATAGGTTGAAGAGAGAGTGCGATACTGAATAGTTTAAGATCTGTAAAAAGTAACATACTATTCAGATGCTGATGCTTTCCACTTGAAATTGAGTAGTCTGGAAGTCTTTGAATAGACTTTGGTCTTTTGACGGGTCGGAGGTAACTAAGTACCTACCTGCTATTTGAATATGTAAGATTCTTGTTTTCTGTTTTAATTTGCGTTATTAATAATGATATTTAAATACGTAAGATTCTTGTTTTAATTTTAGTTATAGATAATACGCATTAAACATTTTAGGTAATGGATTTATACAATTAACATGGTTAACTTCGATTGGGACTTCACACGATAGTTCCCGGGCGTCAAGATTCATGTACTTTTAATATTATTCTGCAGGTCCAATGTGCATCTATTTATGACAAAATCTATTGTTCAATCCAAAAAGTTGTGTCAAGCTTTAATATTTTAAGCAATACCTAAATTCGAGATTCGACACCATCTTGGCAATTAATATCAACGTCTAATTATTACTAGAGGTGTGCAATGCATATGTAGTTTACTTTATAGAACCATTGGCAAATAATGGTTTATAATCATAAAAGCAATGTTTCAATATAACAATCATAGCTATTGCGGGTCTTATTGTTTGCTATCCATACAATTTCGATTAGGTTGAATGTTTCTGCAAATTTAAAATATGCCTGCCTATGTTCTACTTAATTTGTAATTCTATAGATTTATGTTACCGTTAAGGTGATTTTTGTATAAAGTTGCTTTAGAGCAGTATTACTGCTTATAACCAGAACTTATAAAGGTTAAGTATTTTTACGGTACTGGATGTGTCTTGAACATTCAGCATTTGGATGATGTACTCGTACCATAATAAATATATGAAATAGGTACGTAGGTAATCAGTAGACTTATTTTACTTTAGCTAAAGGTCTGATTGACTGTCGTAACTAACACTAAAAGTGAGTAACTTACTCCAAATGGCTCCCAGCTAGGTGCTAGATTCTGTTATTAACCACCACAGTGTCATTTGTCGTCCCAGAAAGAGGAGTGTTTTTCACTGCTCGGTTTCAGGATGAGAGCACGGTAGCAAGTAAAATTACCGGCTATAAGAGACCTGACATCTGTCGTCGTGGGTGATAAGCACAGGGCAGTTATTAATTTTATTAAACTTTTCGCTTGTCATGGTCAAGCGTATCACCTACCATCAGATATAATAATATAATATATAAAATATATGTAATTATCATTACACGGAATTAATCCGTTCAATATGCTCATTTCCTGTTCACAGATCAAAAAACTGCATGAAGTCTTATGAAATCTGCACTTGTCTCGTTGTCCACCAATTCACTTTTTTAGTTATGTTTGAGATTTCCAAAGCAGTCAATTAAATTGAATGTCATAAGCATTTATTGAATCTTCAAGTTTAAGTGAAGATCGAAATAAATTTTCAATATTGATTGTTTATTGACATTGATCACCTTTATTCAATAGTGTCATGGTCAAGGATCGTCGCTCATCTTATTTTAATAAATCAATTGAGATTGAGAATTCTTAGCAGAACCTTTTATATGTTCGTGGTGCCATTGTGTTTTTAGGTAAACTATTGATCAAATTTTAGAATAATGCACGTTGTTTCCCTTAGGAAAACTGTCAAATATTCCTTAATTTCTTGTATCTTCATCGTCGTAGTTCTAAAATAATAGTAGAATCGTGTTAATCCAAATATTGTTATGCGATTGGCTCTTATCAGTGATTTTTTTGGTGATTAAGCCATAGCTCAAAAGCACTGTAACATTTTAAAAACTTTTCATAGAAAATACGATTTTACGTTTCTCACAATTGTTATCAAGTTCAAGGATTTTTTAAACTACGCTACACGATCATATCAAAGGCTTGGTCGGGCATGCGCTGGTTTGTGTTATACGGCGTGAATTACAATCGAAAACTCGCCGGTCCGTGTCGTCGCGAATTACAACCAATTTTCTCAATGGACGGAGTACTCGATTGAACACGAACTTGAACGATTTTCAGTTTGGATTTACTTTTGGCAATACCGACAGTGCACACATTTCACATTACACAACACAAATACATGCGGATCAGCTGGCGACCGGGCCGGCTTGTGGAAACTTCCCGAATCTTCGCGAGGTCGAAATATTTCTAGAAAGTCACTCGCACTTTTCAGTTAAACAAAGATTGTGAGAATTTCACTTTTATTAACACACCTTTATTGTTAATACAGTTTCATTTACAGAAATAATCGGCGAATTGAATTGTATTAATAGGTAATTAGGTTATCACACTGTGATTGAAGTGCATAAACAATAATTTAAATATTAATGCTTATCAATTTTACATGAAATAGAAACACATATCGATTTCATTTTGTTTATTATTCATTTGACAGTTTAAAAATACCTGCGATTTGACGGTAATGATTTCTACATAAAATAAAGCGTACTATAATGATACAATCTACGAATTACCAATATTCAAATGTACAGAACGTACCTTGCTTTTCTCTCCAATTCGCCGGTTTTTTCATTTCTCTTTAGAATGAAGGGCAATCTGTTTGACACGACAATCATGCTGCCCTTGCTGTTGCACGAATTGCGACTGACAGTTGTGGCGCCGTTACTCGTTCCACTCATGTTGCCTTTCGTAAGTTCGTGTCAATGACCAATCACAGTTGCGCCGGCACGCATGCGCCACCGAAAACGGAGGGATTTTCAAAACACGTTCGTGGGTAAACTTTTCACTGAACACGTCTGTATGGCATCGCAATTGTCGCGCTGTGTATCCCGGCTACCGTACTAACTACACAGCATCGTCTGAGATCGCAGGCGTACTGTTTCTTTTGTGTGCAGCCGGTTGCCTTTATAGACTATCAAAGGCGCGTCAGAGAAGGGCGAAGTTCTTGCGCGTCGCAGCGCGTCGGAGGTCCGCCACAAGGGTTATCTGTTATCTTCGGCTGACCGGATGACCCAGCCACCACTGCCTCGCCTCTTCGCCGACAGGATTCGCGAATTTACTTTGTACTGATATTGAAATAGAGGCGACGGTACACAATATACGTGCGCCTTATCAAACAAACAATGAATCCAACTTAGTGACTGTTAATTACTTCATTATTTAAGTAAGACTCACCAATCAAATATTTTAAAGTCTTCTTAAATGAATAAGACCCTTAGACACACGCCTTGTTATGATGTCACAATTTGTTGTCCCTTTGCGTGTGTTTTACGTTTTACATAGTTGGTTATTTATTTGAAGTGCATTTTCAGGGGAAATATCAATGCAGGTACATAGCATCTCAAACCATTGCGTGTTAATGATAGTGGTTTTTTGTTCGTTAAATTTAATCTGCATGATATTGCATTAAAATTACAGTGCTTAAGCACTTATTCAGAAAACATGCAAAGTTGTAATTTAATTAAAAAAATCTCTCATCGCCAAATAAAGAAGTTTTAAAACGGATTGTTTTCGAATATAAAATAAAACAGTACAGACTTCGCAAATAGGTCAGGGTGAATAAAATAATAAATTTGATATCAATACAAATAATTTTATTACCTATCTAAAGAAGCTCTACTTTTTAATGACGAGCATTTTTTTTCGATATTGTTAACTCCTTTATTTTTATTAACACATATGTTAATTAGGTCAAATAGGCATATGAATAGCCATAAATATTATTTAGGTTTGCATTTTATTTGGTTGACCATATTTGTCACAAAACACCAAACCAAACAAAATAGATACATAAGTATGCTATGCTTGTTTTTCCCATTAAAAGTCTAAAAAGGGAAAAAAGATGTCGATTTTTAAAATGTTAGTGTTTCAGCATATTAACCTGTGACCATGTCTATGGTCATTTGCGTGAGGAACCTTAATCTTACCATAAAAGCCATGTGTAAAGCTGTTGAAGTAGGCACACATATGTGCTTTCATCAGCAGCTCATTGAACGTCCCCACCGAGAGGCACGAGCCTACCCGTATAGGGTGATTAGGCCTTAGTCGTCCACGCGGGCCCAGTGCGGATTGGACGACTTCACACACAACCTTCGAATCTCTTCGCAGGCGTGAATGAAGGTTTCCTTACGATGTTTTCCTTCACCGTAAGAGCGTCGGATAACGTACATATAATTTCGAAAATTCGAAAACATTGGTACGTGTCGGGATTTGAATCTCAGTCCTCCCGGTAGGAAGGCAACAGTCTACACCATTGTGCCACATATGTTCTTTGTGCCAGACAAATTACCAATTAAAATATTTTTTACAATTTTATACCGAGACCGGGATAATAGAAATATGGCAATTTTCTCGATAACTTCACAAACGTGTGTATGACATTGAATGAATGATTCGTATTTATTATTAGTTAAGTCAAGCAGACAATAGTCGCTTCATCTGGAAGACAGTTTCTTGCTTATTTTATATAGGAAATTTCTAAATGGTTTTATGTATGTTATACAATATAGATGTTTCGTAAAGAAGTCGTAGTCTTGATATGATAAACTCTAACGCACGTAATGATCGAGTGCTCAAGTTCTAGAAGCAGTAGTCTTATACTGTTGGCGATTACAGCACATCTTTGTTCTAATTATCGTAAGAGTAGCAATTAGTATAACATGCATAAATTAATAAGGAATAACTATGGTAGAGCTATATTTATACAGTGAGGTGTAATCTATGTTTATGAATTATTATATGAAAACAATTTCTATTATATAAACATTCTGGAAAGACGAAGAATATAAGTACTAAGCCTGAATATTTGAAAACAAGATTTTTTTTTGTGAATTCATAAACAATCAATCTGTTATATCTCATACATTTGCAGTAGAAGCTTAGATTTGATTAATTCTACGCCATTGGTCTTTTCGGTCTTATTTGTACCTTTAGGACATTGACGAGGCTGCCGAGATACTGCAGTGCCTCTAGCATTTTCGCGAACGGAGGGGTCGATAGATTTTCCCAGCCATACTGCGCAAAAAAGCCGGTTCATATTAATGGCGAGTGCGCGGTAGCCGCAACAATGTCCTTTATCCATTGACTGCCTGGAATCCAGACACAGAAAATCGATTGTTTGTGACGCTTTAAGACGTCTCTGGCTGTCAAAGGGGGGCAATGATAGGGACTGCCTATTTAATGAACATGTTTTGTTTGAAATTACAAGATCTTTTTAAGGTATTAGGTACGAACATTTTATCATTAAGTTTTAATGTCACTAATGGATCCTTGTCGTCTGATAAACATTTTTTTTTTTTTTTGACTGGTATTTATGATACCTAAACCTACTGTACTTGAGAAACGGTTCCTGAAATTATGTGAGCATACTGTTTCCGGGATATCTGGCGCAAAATAGGGGAGACCTATGTCCAGCACTGTTTCCAAAGGATTTTATTTCAGCGAAGTATTTGCACACAAGGCTTCTAGATGAACAGGTGATCTTTTTTCTAAGGCTTACCTCCAACGCTTGCATGTAGGAACTGTCTATTTGTCGAGACAGGGCTAAATTTTCATCCGTTGATGGCAGGCAATATCTTAAATTATGTACAAAGTTCATAAAATCGGTCTTCCCGGTGTCGGGCGCAGTGTTGTGATGATGGTAAGTGATTCTATCTACGCTTACAGTATTTATTGTATTGGTTTGTTTCAACATTATTATCACAAGCAGGCACAATCAGGTAAGCGAACTGGCTTTTCTGTTCACATTGCATAAAAACATGTTTGGTAGTATTCTAAAATGTAATAGTAATTTACCTAAATCTGTATTTTCTATTTCCAAAAATTGTGTTCTAGACAATGATGTAAAAAAGTATAGATTCGTGATATGCTTACAAAACAATCGAAAAAAGTGTTCCGAATGCAGTGACAGCACATACACATATTTCGAATGAGCGTAAATTTACCTAAACAAAAGAGTACAAATTGTAATCTTTTCGGCGGTTCGTTTTTGAGGCACGGATGGCGTATCTACCTTTATATATAGAATATCATTGGTTCTAGATAGCTCTTAAAAGTGGCGGGCACATTCCAGAAAATGTTTTCCCGCATGGAAAATTCGAGTCGCACACCGACGGGCGCGTGACGCGTGCGTGGCGCGCACGCGCACTACTCGTGCGCGACTATGAATGGGTGACGAGTGTGTAGTAGTGGGGGTTTTCGTGTAAATATACGTGAAGTTATCTGCGTTTGGATAAGATGTTAATCCGTTGTGATTATTTATTAGTTTTATTGATTTATATGTGACAATTTCATGCAACAGATAGACGTAGGTATCTATTGAATTGCTGACTAGCTTATATCTTAGAAGAGATTTCTTGTACTCACCATTGTTAACGGAATAGTTTTCTAACTGACTTACTTCTACAGGGTGGTTAACTTTTGTGGTACAAATCCTTATAATATTATCAAATTTGATCAGTTTATTTTTAATAATAAAATACTAGCTTTTGCGTTCACTTTATCCCGCTTTTTCGTAAATATAGGTGAGTTAAAACTGCAATATCTCCTAAGATATTCATTTTAATCGAATGATGTAAGGGACCTTTTTTTTAAATCAGATACTGGTGATGAATCGTATTTAAAGATAAGAATTAATATCATGTTTATGAAAACACCTTCGCTAATAATGCTTTATTTTAGAACGAATTTGGTAAGCATAAAACAAGTTATAGTCTATCCTTCAGAGACAAACTTTTGTGTAACTTTAACCATTAACAGCAGTGCACGCAGTTTGGCTTTTACCCTGTAAAATTGGGGCTGAAAACAATACCAGCTGATTTTTTTTGTTAAATCATTAAATATATAAGTGATTTTTTTTATATGCAGCAATGTTTTACCCGTTATGAGTGTTATTACACAGGTACAGTGTCTAAATTTAGACACACCTAAGTATTGATCCACAAATTCAAGGTCGCTCAGCGTCTGATTGGAGTTTTCACTATCTTCATTTTATAACGTCCAACAGAAGGGCAAAGGTCTTTCTTTACGGCAGCGGTATGTGTGTATTGGGCCATTAACCATCAGTGTGGATTAGTTACTGCTTAAGACTGGAATGATATACGATCTTTATGATAGGCATATGGGCTGCAGTCGACGATGGTCAAAATGCGAGTCGACCAATCATCAGTCCATCGTTTTTCCGTTTGATATTGTATGGTAATGAAAGTATCTCAGGGAATTTTGTAATGATTTTTTTGAAAACCAACATTATCGTTTATTTGATTTTATTATAAATATGATATGACCATGGTTTAGTTGCATCAGCATTGAGATATGGCATTATTTTTTGGGGGAAAAGGAAACTTGAAATATATTTAACATAAAAGCAATGAAATATATTTTAATATCATTTGTAGAAAACCTTTTATATAAAACTACTCGATATATCTAACTCTTTTCTCTTTTTCGAAAAACATATGTATGTAATCCGACGCTCTTACGGTGAAGGAAAACATCGTGAGGTAACCTGTGCACACCTGCGAAGAGATTCAATGGTTGTGCGTGAAGTCGTCCAACCGCACTGGGCCCGCGTGGACGACTAAGGCCTAATCACCCTATACGGGTAGGCTCGTGCCCTCNGACACTTCCGTTCGTCCTTCGTGCCACACTACCGTCGAAAAGAATAGCGTAACGTACTGATTGATTTATTTTTGTTTGGCTTTAGAAATTTGGCGTACCATTGCTTTTTTGCTGACCTGTCTTTTGTTGGTAATTTACAACTGTGAAGTTTCACCTCGATGTGGTTCCGCTTTCTTTTGTTACGAGTATTTTCCAACATAAAAAGTGCTGAACTGGCCGCTGTATGAATATGGAATTGAATGAATAGACCGCGATATTTCTCATGCATTGTGTTGCGGGCAATTCTATTTGTAAAACGGTTTCAAACGTGTTGTTGTCTATTCATAATATATATCCACTGAGAGTCACACAGCGCACATATAGCCTCAATCTAAGCATTAGCCTGTAATATGGATAATAAACAACGAATGAACACACTTATTTATTTTTTTGTAAATACATACATGGAAAACACCCAGGCCAATACAAACAGACATTTATGCACAAAAATGTTTGTACTGCCCAGAACCCTTGGTGTAATAGCTTACGTCTTAACCATTACACCAGATGGGTCGTCATAATATGCAAGCACCTAATAGCAGAGTTGTGCCGGAAGACCCGTCTCCGCTTTGAGACGTTATAGACTACATTATGTTATATGGTGCAACTACCGCCAATAATATATCCTTCTTCCCGGAAGCTCAGCGCAACTGAAAGAATAGCTACGGGACTAATAGATAAAGATCCCGCAGACAACTTAGAATTGTGAATTAATAACAACGCTAAGCAAAAAAATAAAGATTGAAAATTTCTCATTATTATTAAAAGGTTATACCTACCTGAGTCTCTAGCCAGCAGTTTCTTGTATCTTGTATTATAGCGCTAGCTTCTCTTTTAAAATAAGACTTCCATGGAAATTTCAGATAGATTAATGGAATTTTAATGAGTTACATATAAAACACATTTCCTCCAACAGCCAATAGTGGGTTATAGGATAATAAATTACCCACACAAAATAATCAAGCAATGCAAATCATAAAGTGACAGATTAAACGCACACTGAAATTGAAAATTAGTATAACTGAACAAAACAATGCTTACACAAAGGCGCGCAATAAAGTTAGCTTTAGAATTTATACTGAGACGTAATTTTATCTGTGACCGGGCAGATCTCATCAGCCGTGATTGGAAATGGAAATAGGCAGGTTAATCGTGGCAAACAATATGAAGGATTTTTAGCAAGATTGTTGATAGATTTAATAATGAATTGTTTACGGTATCGCAAATGTTTAGACTGTACGTTTTACTTCGTGTTTTAAAACAAATAGAAATCAATACATAGTGAAAGTTAAAATCTTTTAACTTTCGCTACGTAAATATTTATATTATCATCAAGAAAAAAATATACTTACATATAGATAAATATAAAATAAGAAAGTCAATTAAAATATGTAACAAACCTAAATAAATAAAAATAAATTATTAAAACAAAAATATATAATTAAAAGAGGGAATTATTTTTAATTTTGGCAAGGTTCCGAAATACTGGCAGATTATGATACTACCTACTTAGAAGACTCAGTATCGAGCCTAACACAAATTGAAATTGAAACATTAATGCATGCAATGATTTCAAAATGTTTTTTTTTATTTATGATGGGCTTACTCTTGAGCACATACTATCCTAGGGTAAGAGACGTGCTCTAAGATGGAGCGAGCTTGCCCAGAAGCCTATTCAATCATTTTTTGAATGCCACAGGGTTGTGTGTGGCTGGAGAAACAGACGCATGCAGATCATTCCATTAATTTGCAGTACGCATAATGAAAGATGATGCGAAACGCTTAGTCCAAATACGGGGAACGTCAACTACAAACGGATGAAATTTTGCAGTTCGCCTTGATAACTTATGGTGAAAGGGAGACGATGGGATCAGTGCATGGAGTTCGGAAGAACACTCACCAAAGTAGAGCCTGTAAAAAACCGACAAACACGTAACTTTACGGCGATGGGATAAGCTCTGCAGTTTGGAATTAACGAGCGCCTTATCGCCAATGAGTTTTCTGGCTCTGCGATCGATTGAGTCCAAAGTAGCAAGATGACTTTTGCTGAACCATCCCAAAGATGACTGCAGTACTCCACGTAAGGTCGAATTTGAGCTTTTATAAAGTTAGAAGTAAATATAAATATTATCACTGAATGCATACAATGCGTGCCAACCAAACAGATCGATATTCTCCCATACCTCACATGATAGGATAGTAATCGATAATGACTATGTATAACCTACTATCAGGAGTCCAGCCCATTGCCAGTCGACCTCTCAAATTGCAGCTATTTAGCCGGTAAGTTCGACCTCGAGTGTGCACTTATCAGCACATTCCGGTTCGCCGCTTCGGTGACACATGGCCTCTCTACCGTGCGCCGGTATTTGTTACCGTTATATTTTATTATTCTACGTCCCTTTACAATAATGTTGTTATAATAATTTAACATCTTTTGCGTTCAGGCCCTGGAATACCTTTGTTGGCGAACAATTACTACTTTGACATATACATTTTATAAATTGTTTTTTTTTCATGGTTAGGCAAACAAGTACACGAAATATGGAGATGGGAGAAGTTTTTGAACAAAGTCAAAGTCAAATCCATTTATTTCTAATTAGGCTTACAAAAAGCACTTATGAACGTCAAAAAATATACAATAAAAAACAATTAAAATACTTATCTAAAAATATGAATTTTGATGATTTGAAAAAAAAGCGTTCAGTGGTTTGGCTGTTGAGAACTCCGGTATGCAGTTATTAAAATTCTCTGATACGGTATACGCTACACAATCACATGGGGTAAACTTGAGGTCAAAGTAACCATTTCTATATTTGGAAATTTAATTGATTTACTTGGATGCAGAGCGGAGGGCTTGCGGCTCGAGTGTTTTTCAATGAGCAACAGTGTTGCCAAAGAATTTTGAGGGCGGCCATGTAAGGTAAAATTAAAAATTTAAAAACCCGACACAAGAACTTAAGTAATTTCCCTTTAAAAAGTAAAAAATAATAAAAGAATTAATGTTAAAGTACCTAAGAATCTATTAATAATTCTAAAAAAAAACTCGCGTTGGGGGACCGCTCCTAATTATTTCTTTCTTATCTACGATATTTTTCATAAGATGGTTACCTCTTTAGGCTTTTACCCACACTTTTTGAAGGAAATTCATGAAAGTTTTGAATTATTCTCTTAATTTTGTTTTTATGTTCATTCTGTTACTTATTATGATGGGCTTACTCTTGAGCACATACTATCCTAGGGTAAGAGACGTGCTCTAAGATGGAGCGAGCTTGCCAGAAAGCCTATTCAATCATTTTTGGAATCCCAGGGTTTGTGTGTGGAGAAAACAGACGCATGCAGATCATTCCATTAATTTGCAGTACCGCATAATGAAAAGATGATCGCGAACGCTTAGTCAATACGGGGAACGTCAACTACAAACGGATGAAATTTTGCAGTTCGCCTTGATAACTTATGGTGAAAGGGAGACGATGGGATCAGTGCATGGAGTTCGGAAGAACACTCACCAAAGTAGAGCCTGTAAAAAACCGACAAACACGTAACTTTACGGCGATGGGATAAGCTCTGCAGTTTGGAATTAACGAGCGCCTTATCGCCAATGAGTTTTCTGGCTCTGCGATCGATTGAGTCCAAAGTAGCAAGATGACTTTTGCTGAACCATCCCAAAGATGACTGCAGTACTCCACGTAAGGTCGAATTTGAGCTTTTATAAAGTTAGAAGTAAATATAAATATTATCACTGAATGCATACAATGCGTGCCAACCAAACAGATCGATATTCTCCCATACCTCACATGATAGGATAGTAATCGATAATGACTATGTATAACCTACTATCAGGAGTCAGCCATTGCCAGTCGACCTCAATTGCAGCTATTTAGCCGTAAGTTCGACCTCGAGTGTGCACTTATCAGCACATTCCGGTTCGCCGCTTCGGTGACACATGGCCTCTCTACCGTGCGCCGGTATTTGTTACCGTTATATTTTATTATTCTACGTCCCTTTACAATAATGTTGTTATAATAATTTAACATCTTTTGCGTTCAGGCCCTGGAATACCTTTGTTGGCGAACAATTACTACTTTGACATATACATTTTATAAATTGTTTTTTTTTCATGGTTAGGCAAACAAGTACACGAAATATGGAGATGGGAGAAGTTTTTGAACAAAGTCAAATCAAATCCATTTATTTTCTAATTAGGCTTACAAAAAGCACTTATGAACGTCAAAAATATACAATAAAAAACAATTTAAATACTTTTCTAAAAATATGAATTTTGATGATTTGAAAAAAAGCGCTTCAGTGGTTTGGCCTGTTGAGAACCTCCGGTATGCAGTTATTAAAATTCCTCTGATACGGTCATACGCTACACAATCACATGGGGTAAACTTGAGGTCAAAGTACAAAAGCAATTTCCTATATTTGGAAATTTAATTGATTTACTTGGATGCAGAGCGAGGGCTTGCGGCTCGAGTGTTTTTCAATGAGCAACAGTGTTGCCAACGCAAATTTTGAGGCGGCCATGTAAGGTAAAAATTAAAATTTAAAAAACCCCCGACACAAGAACTTAAGTAATTTCCCTTTAAAAAGTAAAAAATAATAAAAGAAACTTAATGTTAAAGTACCTAAGAATCTATTAATAATTCTAAAAAAAACCTCGCGTTGGGGGACCGCTCCTAATTATTTCTTTCTTATCTACGATATTTTTCATAAGATGGTTACCTCTTTAGGCTTTTACCCAACACTTTTTGAAGGAAATTCATGAAAGTTTTTGAATTATTCTCTTAATTTTGTTTTTATGTTCATCTCTGTTACTTAATTAGACTATTTGTATTTGAATTGTTAGTTTAAGAGCGGTCCCCCAACGCGAGGTTTTTTTTAGAATTATTAATAGATTCTTAGGTACTTTAACATTAAGTTTTTTTATTATTTTTACTTTTAAAGGGAAATTACTTAATTTCTTGTGTCGGGGGTTTTTTAAATTTTTAATTTAATTTTTATTTCATACTTTTTATAGGTAGGTTAGGTTAAGTTAGATTTTAGTATATAGACAGACACGTCAAACTTATAACACCCCTGTTTTTACTTACTTACTATTGTAATGTACGAATCATTTCCTTTCATTTGATACTCGGGCATATTTGTAAACAATCGGTTTTTCATTCCCACTTTCATCCCCTATATCTTATAAACGGCTGAACCGATTTTAATTAAACTTAGCTATTGTAATGTACGAATATTTTCCTTTCATTTGATACGCCATTCGGGCATATTTGCAAACAATCGGTTTTTCATTCCCACTTTCATCCCCTATATCTTATAAACGGCTTAACCGATTTTAATAAAACATAGCTAAGAACACGCTCGATTAAATGACCTTTCAAACAAAAAACTAAATCAAAATTGGTCCTCGTTCGGGAGTTATGGTGCCACAGACAGACACACAGACTCACACACAGACACACAAACACGTCAAACTTATAACACCCCTCTTTTTGCGTCGGGGGTTAAAAAGCAGTGTTTTTAAGGAAAAGCATCGACTGTTGGGCCATTTGATTCCTCCCCCTCCACCTCAGACTTTTAATCTTGGCACTTTATAAGTATAATATACGATAAATTAATCAATAATTGTAAAACTTGCAAAAGCCGTAGATTCTGCTGCGGCTTAAGTGTGAAGGCCGTAGCTCGGAACTTTAGTGGTTTTTTGACCTGAAAGCCGTCATCATCATCATCAGCTCATTAAACGTCTCCGCCGAGGGGCACGAGCCTACCCGTATAGGGTGATTAGGCCTTAGTCGTCCACGCGGGCCCAGTGCGGGTTGGACGACTACACGCACAACCTTTGAATCTTTTCGCAGGCATGCGCAGGTTTCCTCACGATGTTTTCCTTCACCGTAAGAACTTCGCATAACGTACATATATTTTTTCGAAAATTTGAAAACACATTGGTACGTGGCAAGATTTGAACCTCAGCCCTCCTCCTCCTCAGGTAGGAGGGCAACAATCCACACCATTGAGCCACCGACGCTCTCTGAAAGCCGAAGAACACGGTAATTGCCGCAGCATTGGCAACACTAATGGGCAAGTGTAGTGTAATATGAAGATAACATCGTCATTAAAAGTTGAATTTGTCCCTTCATTCAGCACACAACGCCCATTCCATCAGCTATCTAATACCCTTGCAAATTGGCCTATCCCGTACAGTGCCACTCACGCCACGTGTACCACTTATTTGTTACAATACCACCGTAAAACAAACGTGACTTGCATCAGTGAATGCCGAAAAATTCTCCCACCATGTAATTTATTCCCGCTCCGTTGAGGAATTGCTATTCATGAATATGAATTGCGTTGTTTAAACTGATCTAAATTTTTATTAAAACGAGACCTCTCTTTTTGTCGGGCGGGTAATATTTTTTTCGGGCGATTTCCTTCGGGTTTCTGCGGTTGACACAATTTCGAGGCGCAGGTTATCGTTTGTATGAATAATACGTAAGAATCAAGTCATGGAAATGTGTAAATAATAATCTACACAAATTCACCTAGATAACATTCGAATAACCTTTATTGGAGTTTTCCTTCGGTATTCTAAAGTCGTTTGAACAAATGATCAAAGTCAAACCTTCCTGTATGCATGTTTTAAATTACAAATACGTAATCGATTTGTTCATTTACCTACGACCAGTAATTCCTTTTTTTTCATTTCGGTATTTGCGCCATTTTACTACACAAGCCATGTTCTTTTCAGTTCTTTTTTGGCTCTGTTGACAGATACGAGCCAATTGTCTCAATCATATTTGTTGATTGCCTTAAAACCTATGTTTAAAACTCATTAAAATCGGACGAATTTTGACATATTTCTGTAGACATAAATATACTGTAATTTTTATACGTCTCTGCCTGCATGCTTATCAAATGCATATTTACGCGGCTGCCGCATAAGGTGGCTTTGACAAAACATTTTGAAAAGGACAATTAATAGCGCACTCATTAATATATTGCCGAGTACGATCCGCCCACCTGGCGTCCACCGTGGAGATTATCTATTAAAACAATTAGCTGATATCAATTGCATAAAAAAACGGCATAAATGAGACTCTTTATAAAAAAACAAAGTAAGTAGTTTCTGACGCTGTTACGCAAAGGTACCTACGTCAGTTGGAGCCATAGTTTACCAATTTGAAGTAGACATATTGGCATATACAGCTACTGACTTCAGTCCCGGTAAACTTATACATGCAAATAACATAAATCAAAATGCCTATTGGAAATTCCGTGTTTCAAAATGTGGCTTAAATTAGTAATGTTCAAACGAATTACATAGCCATAGCTATTGAGCGTAATCTCGAATATATTTCCAGTTTAAAGCCCGCAACCAAAAGACGAAATAACCTCGTAAAAATTACGAGGTTATTTTACGAGTGATCGTCACTCTCCCGATCGGGCCGAATCCAGCGGGATATGTTATTAAAACGCTGTAAACTACGAATATATTGTAGACTCGGAGCTGGATGTAAGGTTTGCTTGCGTCTTCAATGTGAAATAATTCTTACTGGTTTAATACTATGATAGGTTTTTTAAGATATTAGTTATTGGCTTTGTGGCGTCTTTACATGTAAAGTTAAAAAGTCGCAGTGCATACGTACTAACAGTCAACAAACCAAATTTATTTATAAAGAACCAATTATGTAATTGAGAAAGGATAATTTGAAAATTATAAAGAACAAAAAATATAATAATTGTCTTCATTACCTGCTGTTGCTGAGTGGTATACCTGTTCTGTGTCTTTAGATTTAAGTTTTTATGTTAAAGGTAATATTGTTTACTGTCACAGACTAAATATTACTTTTTTCCTACTTTAAAATTGTGTTAAAAATATGTAGAAGCGGATGTCTGTTAAATCACTCACTTCATTAGAAAACATGGATACGGTATAGAAAACTTATTTCTGTATTTAATAAAAACAACAGGCGAGAACTAATTGTGATGAATTTGTGATAATTTCAATACAGTCGTTAAATTCGGTGAACTAGATTTAATTAGTGTTATTGCGGTTAGGAAACCTTTTTTATATTAAATTATTTAAAACAAAATTGGTTTGATGATTTTCTAGAAGTTAAGTTAGAAAAAGTAAAATTAACTTAAAAGATTGCCGCCTCGGCCTACACTTTCTTATTATATACGACCATCAAGAATGTGGGCGGTAAAATAAAGGAGACGCGATGGAAATTGTGATTTGCCGTTCAGTCGTCTATGTAATAATCTGCTACAGTATGTTACGGAGTTACCAATCTTTGTGCCTTTAACAAAGTGCCCCGTGGCTTTATAGATTAGTGTAGTTTAAATATCATTTAGTGTTTATCATTTAGTGTCTAAACATAAATCCATCTTACATTTTTTTAAAGTTTTACCATTTATATAGTTATTCTGAATAGTTACGGGTGTTCGGGCTTTTCACTCGTTGCGTTTAGCGTCTAGGTCGGTCTTCCTTCTTATCTTCAAAAACGCAAACCTGCCTCTAGCATCTACGTCTGCCTTCCTTCTAATCTTCGAAAACGCAAACCTGGCGGCGACATTTCAGGATGCTGTGCTGCTAAACCTTCCCCACCCTTGTATATAAATAAAATTGCGTTTCTTAACGTCCTTGTATCAAAAAAATTCGGCTTCCACTTTGTAATCAAAGCAAGAATATTAACCTTGCTACATTTTTGTAATAGCAGTCTATTCATATACTTAGATCATGTTTTTATTCCGGCATATTCCTAAAAATACTCCTTCAATTCCATTCCCAAATGTGACGATAAATACGGATCACGTATCACGAATTTGTCTCCTGGAAAGTTTTGGAGAGGTTTTTCCTTATGAAAAGTGTCGGCAATATAACAGACGTTTGCCGGTACACTGCAAAGTGAAGTTAGCATTTGTGATTCTAGGCGTTTTTTCTTTAGTTATTGTGCCAAATTACAATGATTTCTATATATCCTTTAGGTCATAATAACGTGTGAAATTGTACTAGCTTCAGTGTAGAAAACGCTGTAAATAACGCGGTAGAAAATTCTGCTTTTTAAAGCTACTAAAGGTTACTAAAGTTCCAGTACCTTCTATTATGGCTGAGAATCATCTGCGTTCACCAATTGGTCAAGTTGTTCAGTCCATCTTTTACAAACAAAGTCGCCATCAATAACATCTAGTTGAACGATGCCGACGTCTCAACCATTTGACGAGCATGTGGTGTAATGGTCGAGAGGTGTCGGTTACTACACCAAGGGGTTCGATTCCCGGCAATAAAAACATTTGTGTGCATGAACATGTATGTTTGTAATGGTCTGGGTGTTTCTATGTATATATGTATGTATTTACAAAAAAAAGTATATAAATGTGTTTATAGTTGTTTAGAACCCTAATTACAATCCTCGCTTATTATGGGGCTAGATGGTGCTGTGTGAATGTCAGTGGATATTTATCATATATTGGATTGAGGTTCATTTGACGGATTTATATTTGATTGAGGATCATTTCGCGAGGAAGTCATTAGAGGCCTTCGTAACATTTATTTTATGTGATATTACACAGAAAATACCAAGACCCATACAAACATACATGTTACGCAAATGTTTGTACTGCCCGGGGATCGAAATCGGAACCCCGTGTTGTAAGAGCCGACGTTCAACCATTACACTAGATGGGTCTATATTGATTAATCTATCTATTGTTACCTAACAACAATGATATAACACCATTAATGGTATTATCTTACGCATAATCATGGCTGGAACTATGTACATACATAATAGTCAAATACTGGCCGATAAGAAATTAACAAGACGCAAAAATAAAACACTCTTCAATTTATTTAACTGTACTCAAACATTTCGAGGTACACGTGTAACCTTGGCCGCTTATTAAAACCTTAGTAGTAATTTTCGAGTGCCGTTTCAATAAGTTTAGATTACATTCGCCGGAATTTTTTCTTTACTTTAGGAACCAAATAGCATTGATGTGTTGCCATCTGAAAATACGCGGCAAAAACAGATTTTTTTTGCTAAGGAGAAATTAAAATAAATATTCACCGATAACATTCATAAGAGCTTGTACCTACAAGAATCTCAGGGCCAATTTAGAATTGGACCAATTGGAAATTAGGGATCCAATTGCAAACTAGGCTAATCGCGAATTTTAAATTAGTTCACGACTGGACCAATTCGAATTTGACCAATCGTGCTTAAACGACCACGCGGGACCTGGATTGGTGGAAGTTACCGAAAATGTCAAAATAAATACCAACAATTTGCGTTCAGCACAATTGTTAGGAAACCTACTTTACTGTTCCATGTTGTCGAGTGAGTGCTGAAGGGTGCCGAGAAAGGGCTTTGTCGCGCTTGATTGAGTGTGACGTCTGCGACTTCGCACTTTGTTCATGCTACTTGGATTTAGCAGGGCTTGGTTTTCACGAGCTACAAAGCTTACACTAATTTGGCTGTAAGACTAGTCACATAAATTCTGAAGTAATCATTTCTGGAGCATACGACCTGGCATCCTTAAAAAAAGAGCGTACACACTATTATAGGGCCGGCAACGCATTTCTGTGGCCTGAGGTCTTGCAAATGTCCATGGGGGTCGGTGTCACCATCAGGTGTACCGTATGCTCGTTTGCCCCTGTTCGATAAAAAAAGTTTAACATTTGCCAAATTAATTCTTTTAAAGTAATGTTTTTTTTTAAATGAAACATTTAATGATTGGTTTTTTAAACCATGTTTGTGAAATAATTGTTTAGAATTTGTTGGGTTGCTTCAAACTATGCCTTGTGGTACTGCAGTGGGTCGTTATAGGCTAGTGGTGGAGATATTTTATTTTCCCTTTTTAAAAGTCAGTTCATGACTTTTCGCTTACCTCGTGCACCGTTAAGTATCCATAGCTAGAAGAATCACGAATAGTAGGATTCTCGACAGATCACTACTGTGCAGAAATCATTATAGGTATCAATAGAAATGCGGCGACACGGTGGATATTCTTATAATTTGTTTACGCTCATGATTAATCATCAGACCATTAAACGTCCCTACCAAGGGGCACGAGCCTTCCCGGAAAGGGTATAAAGGCCTTAGTCGGCCCAGTGCGGATTGGACAACTTCACGCAAAACTCTTGAATCTCTTCGCAGGCGTGCGCAGGTTTCCTTACGATGTTTTCCTTCACCGTAAGAGCGTCGGATAACGTACATATAATTTAGAAAATACATTGGTACGTGGCGGGATTCAAACCTGCGCCCTCCGGAAGGCAACAGTCCATACCATTGAGCCACCGACGCACGCTCATGATGAAATTAATAACTCTTTATCCTGCGCAGAACGCCGCCATTTGTGGTAAACTTTCGTAAAACGTAATAAACCATCGAGTGAATCTGCTCGTTGACTATAAAACCAAAATTGAATAATATTACCAAAAGAACCGTAGTAGTGTAATAACAAAAGTTATTTTTTGTTCAACAAAGAATTTATCTCAATCTTACTTGTCAAGTAGGATTGAGTCTGCCTTCACGGAAAGAATCATCGAAACATTATAAGGGCCGTTCGAAAAAATATCGCGTAAGCACATTCATATCGAAAATCACTAATCTCCCCCCAATCTAAAGGGAAATACTGTGTTGTTTGCTTCGGAACAATAAGAAACTGCAAACAAAGAGCTGATACAAATATTTGTAGGTAACTTACTGTCGTCGACTTATTAATATGTACTCATATACTGAATACATACATCTATATTATTGACGACCCATTAGGTGTTGCGGTTGAGACGTCGGCTGCTACACCAAGGGTTCCGGGTTCGATCCCCGGGCAGTACAAACATTTGTGTGCATGAACATGTCTGTTTGTAATGGTCTAGGTGTTTTATATGTAAAATATGTACGAGTATGTATTTACAAATAAAACATGTATATAAGTATGTTTGACCGTTGTTCAGTAACCACATAATACAGACTTCACGCTTAACTTGGGGCTAGATGGTGCTGTGTGAATGTCAGTGGATATTTATTGATTAATTTATTTATCTATACGATAATAGGTAAATAAAATAAATAGAGCTCACGCCTGTCCCTAAAGGGTAGGCAAAGATGATAAAGCACTTTGCGCGGACCTGATATACTTCTCAAGCTTCGTTCACATCTATAATATTTTCATGCAAACTCTTTTATTCGTCCTGCTTGGGATCCCAGCCTTTTTAAGATCTTGACCAAATTGGTCAAGGTAAGTCCTTCTGGGTTGTCCCCGCCTCGTGTATCCCTCTATATTTACATAACAACCAGCTTTCCTATTTTAGTGTAGGTTATATTGACGACCCCTGTGGTCTAGTGGTCGAGACGTCGGCTACTACACCAAAGGTTCCGGGTTCGATCCCCGGGCATTAAAAATATTTATGTGCGTGAACACGTCTGTTTGTAATGCTCTGGGTACTTCTTTGTATAATATGTATGTATTTACAAAGTATATATATAATTTTTTTGGCCAATGAAATTCATAAAAGAAAATAAATGAATTTTATTGGCAAAGTCAACTGCAAGACAAATGTCCAATACTTACAAGTCAAACAGGGTACGGACGATGGCTACGCGATTTCCAATCCCGGCGAGACTTCGACGGGATCAGAATGAGATTGCAATTTCTTCAGTGTGTTTTAAAGAAGATAGGGAACATATTACAATAATAAAAGTGACTTTGTTGTCATCAGTTTGATAACTGGTAAACGTCAGATGTCGATCGTCTTTACATAATAAACTAACTAGAAGCACAATCACGAAGAAACATCAACCTAATAATGTCTGCGCCGCACTACACATACGTATACTTACTGTTACATTTATAACGTAAAATTATTCATTTAAATTTTTACTTTAACGCGTGACTGAAAGGGTAGAAAATCAGTATAGCGCGAGCACACTACTATTTAATGACAAGTGAAATAGAATAAAAGTTCAGCCCAACCGCGGACAAGCAAACGTCTCGCATTTTAGCCGTAGGTACGTCTTTGCGGTTCCTGGTTATATCTATGCTTTACATAACGGTTAATCTGATATTAAATGACACCGTCGCCCATGTACATTTCCAATACCAGAGAACATAAACTTGCGTTGCTAGCCTTTTACATTGGAATTCGAGCAATTTTAAAGACACCCGGAAAATTCCCCAGCAGCAACTGATTCTACAATTTTGTAGTCTATCCAAAAATTCAAAAGTACTGAAGAGGATTCCATTAATGTGATAGTTAGGTTAAAATTTTGAGTTTGAACCTTGAATATTATACTTATAATCTAGACAGTTTCATATGTTTTTTATGTAGAAATAGTTATTGTATATTGATTCATTTTTTATTAGTTTACATTATGAACTCAAATTTTTTGGGATAGATAATTGGTGTTAATTAAGACAAGGTTACGTAGGATTTTTAATACCAATATATTTTCTAGTATGTACATTATATTTGTTAAAATATTACATTTTTACATTTCGTCTGACAGTAAGAGAATTATAGTTTTCTATTATTTTCGAATAGGTACAGTAGTTTTGTTTAGGCTGGCCTTTGATGAAGAGGATTGCTCATGCATTGTTTATAAAAGGGTTTTTACAATACTTTAACCTTTTGACCGCCAGAGACGCCTTAAAGCGTCACAAACAATAGATTCTCATTGTGTTTGGATTTCTGGATGTCAAAGAGTTAAAAGAGGAGAATTCTTAATTATCTTGATCATGTTCAATTTAGCAGGACCTCAATTGGTTCTTGATGGTTGTCAACAGTGGATATCTGCCGCCGCCGCATACGTCATGGAAGTCATCACTTTCAATGCTCCAAACCATGATTCCACCGAGTTTGTTCTGCTTGGCGAACTGTACTTTTGCAGCGATCGAAGCGGGGTAGTCGAATGACACCCAGTCGACACCACGGTACGCGTAAGGCACTTTAGCCTTCTGGTCGTGACTGACGCTCCAGGAACTATTTTTAAGTTCAACACAGAACTGAAAAAAGAGAAATCGACGTCAACTCAAAATGTTACGGAGTCCATGATATACAAATTTAACATGGAGAACTTTAATTTAACACCAACTGGACAAGCATTACAAGCAATGATATCCTTATTGATTGGGGCATGTGGAACAAATTGCACAAAGATTCGTTTCGGCGTAGAGCTCGAACCAACGATCTCCTAGTCACGCAGCGATCTATGTAAACTTTAAGGCTGAGAGCCATCTGCGCTCGCCAATTGCCCGGTGAAGCTGTAAAGGCCATCTGCGACCAACAGCAGTAGTCAGTTCGAAAAAAAAACTTTACATCTTACCTCATTGTATGCGATAACTCCAGCTTCACCCGTGTAAGGACCGGCAATACCAGCTCCTGTGACAGGCGATTTCACACCATTGTCAGTGGCATTTGCCAAAAAGAACGTGTGCCCGTATAGTGGGATACCCATAACTAACTTCTCTGGAGGGCAACCTGAAATCATAATACTATTATTAAACATAAGTCAAGAGTTTCATGTGAGGTTATATAGAAGATTGGAAATGATATAGCATATTTTTACCAAACACTTCATATTGTTTAAGATATTAAAAATAATATATATTTTAAATATTGATATACGTTTCCTTTATTTGCTGGTTAGTTTAATTTCTTAAGAAAAATTTGGTCAAAAATTTTTTTCAGAGCCAAGTTAACCTGTGCTTTATAATTGCTCGCTTTTTATTTTCCCGAATTGTGTCTGAACAAAATAAATAAATAAAATACCTGCACGAAGCCAGAATTCGACAGCAACATCGACAGTGTACAGTGTTTTGGGGTCAAGTCCATCATCATTGTCGCCTGCGTGGAGTGCAGCATTGTGGCCAGTAGTAGGGTCCCAAGGGCCGTGCAGATCGTACGTCATCACGTGGATGAAGTGAAGGTACCTGTTGAGAACGAATCATTTATAAATAAACTTGTGCTAAAAGTGCAAGTTTTATGAAATGGTATAACGAAAAAATTTAAGAGACAGAAAATGGGACAAAAGGCATTTGATTGGTTTACATTTGTTTTTATGTGTGCAGTAAAGACATTAACTATCTATTTATTTTCTACTTTATATTTTTTTTATATGAAGGTGCATTTCTAAACCAAGTTCACAAACCCATATACACACATAGGTACAATACAAAATCCAGTGGTGAGAATACAATAATAATAATAATAAGCGCGTAGGGGCGTGACGACCCCATCGCCCGCTGGTGGTATTAGCTTTATGCTAGTATCATCGGTGCAATCAGTCACCGCCGGGCAGCTTGTGGCGAGCTGATGGTGTGTGGCGCGTACCTCGGTCCCGTGCTCCGGGGAAGTCTCTGGTCTTCGCCCTCTCGTCTCACTGTTGGTGGGCGAAGGACCCAATGAGACCAGATCCCTACCTCCCGCTTGCCTCATTGACGTCGGGAGTGAGTCGCTAGAGCTATATGCTCGGGGTGGAAGTGTCTAATGGCGTAATAGCGAGGAAACCCGCTCCGAGTGACCTGCTTAGTTACTCGCGATGGTGAAATCGGTGCCGCACCTCTCGACACCCCTAGCCGCGAGCGCCCATGTTGCCCCTCTGTCGCCCCACTGCAGGCGACCATTAGGGGGCCCATCTAGCCGCGGCGAGTCACCGCCTGTCTCTATTTTACTGTGAGACTAGTTTAATGACAGGCGTCCGTAGTCTCCCCCATAGCCCAGATATTCAGTCCACCAAAACCCAATTCCATAGCCCAGTATCGTAGTTTCCATATATTTACAATAGTCTTTACACCTGGCGGGGGTCATCATGGGTTGTATCATATTGTGCATTCTGTGATGGCATCCGCCACGTGTAACACATACAAAGATTAAACATTCGAAAAAAGGCCTCTGTGCTGTTGGCTTCGGCCCCACACATGCCTTCCAAAGGACCGGGCCACTATTTGGCCCGTGAATCTTAAGGATTTCGAAAACATAATAATAATAATAAATATTTAATAATAATAAGGTATAACAAATCCGAGTAATCAAATACAAAAACAACAAATAAGCTACAAAAGTAAGTTTTTGGTGATGGTATATGGTTTTCCACCTAAATATTAATACAAAAATGTTCAAACTGAATTATTGGATTTCAGAAACTTTTTTCGACCTAACTCAGTGCACTGGACATAGGTTTCCTCCAATCTGCGCCAGATATGCCAGTTCTTCGCTTTTTCATTCAACCTTCACTAGTGATCGTTCAAATTGTGAATAATGTTTATACAGATATTCCAAAATATTGCTGAAATAATCTTTTATGTATACTGCTTGGTGACAGAAAAAATATCGGACACTCACTGCGAGATTGTAGGAATGTCATAAGAAAGCACAGCCATCTCTTCCACAGCGGATACCGCAGCTGTGACCAGTAGACCATACTTGTCGAATTCTTCACGAATCTCCTTAAGAAGCTGAGAGAAGTTGTTGATATCTTCATTACCGTGGACCGAATCACGTCTAGCTGGATATTCCCAATCTACATCGAACCCATCAAAGTTGTAATCACGAACGAGCTTGAGGCCGCTCTGAATGAAGTTCTGGCGGAGTTTTGGATCTCCTGCCATCTGAAAATTAAGATTTCTTTGTTCAAAACCATTACTCCATCAAGTATAATATCTTTAAGATACTTACGGTGGAATAATTTGCTGATCCTTCATTGTAACCACCAACGGCTAAGAGTGTTTTCAGATTTGGATTTCTGTTTTTCAAAGCCGTGAACTTCCTGAAGTTATCTGAAATATATGCCATGTTATTAATTGCATGAAAAAGTGCTCCATATTTAAAATCCAATTGTAAAAAATATTGTTATAACAATTTGTGTTTGAATTAAAAATGTAGATGAGCCTATGTTTTATAAATAAATATACAATTTTCATACGTTAATATGTCATGGAATGTATATATTAAAAAATCTTATTTTTGGTGTATGGTATAAAACATCCAGTCTAGGTCATGATGTTCCAATGTTTTGACGAAACAATAGAATTTAATAAAATGGAAAGTTTTGGAAAGAAGTTTAACTTTGCAATTTATCTAGTTCCTATGTAGAGTTGATTTTGTCAAGTTGCATGTTTATATGCGACGACCCACATGGTGTAAGTGGTTGAAATGTTGGCTCTTACATCAAGGGTTCCGGTGCGATCCTCGGGTAGTACAAATATTTGAGTGCATGAAAATGTCTGTTTGGTATTGGTTTGGGTGTTTTGTATATATAACATTTATAATAAAAATGTATATTAAGTATGTTTATCTGTTGTTTAGTACACATGTTAAAGGCTAAATGTTTAGTTTGAGACTAGATGGCACTATGTGAATGCCAGTGGATATTTATTTTATTTATTATTATTATATCGTGTATGGTTTGTAGTCAATAAAGATATACAAGAATTGATATATTAATGGCAATCATACCGCTTCCACCGTTTTCTGCAAAGTCAAATCCAGGATCCAGTGAATGGACGGTTCCTTCCGAGTTGATGCCCACAAAGGCATATATGAGATGCGTGCATAGATCCGGGTCTATATTATCAACTGAGAATCTGCCAAGTCCTGGTCGGCTATACGCCCATGATCCATAATAGCATACAAAAACTTCTAAAAAAATCAAAGAATCAAAATTAGCATGTCATCATCATCAGTCTATATCAGCCCACTGCAAGCTCATATAATTATCTATGTTTCTCTCTTATCGAAGTCCACTTCTTAGGCCTCCCCGATGCTGCGCCAAATATCCCCGATCCTCCTCTTTTCTAATCAAACCTCCACCAGCCATCTTTCGAAAGTCAGCCTATCGGACTGCAGACGATGATGTAAAAAGGAATGGATTCGTGATATGCTCAAAAAACACTCGAAATAAGTGTTCCGAATGCAGTGACAGCACACATACACATATTTCATATTTCGAACACATTAAACCAAACAAAAGAGTTCAAACTGTACTCTCTTCGGCGGTTCGTTTTTGAGGCACGGATGGCGTATCTACCCTTATATATACAGAATATCATTGACTGCAGACATAAAAAAATTAAGCTTACGTATCTAAATCGAAATACTTACTTTGATTCGCCGCGAATGTCGCACTCACGCCCGCAAGCAAAACCAATAACAGTGTAGACGCCATCTTCTAAGTCCCAAAACAAACGTTTGAGTTTGTTTCGTAATTTAGAATGGATTACGACATCTAATTACAAGCAATTTATAGCCAATTCTTATCTATGGTAAAACATGATACATACAACAAAATAATACATTTTAAAATAACTACTTATTGCAAATAGTATTTAATCATCGTAATGACTCAACAGTCTAAAATGATAGGAGATATGAACATTATTAGTACGAACTAAGCACTAATTAATTTTGCGCCATTGGTTGTTGCGAGTATCTATGGGTAACCAATTAACGATATAACTTGTCATCAGTCAAACCGCTGTTTAACTTACTTATATAATATATGGTGACTTTTTTAATTGTTAGAAACCAATAGAACAATAGAGCGTCGGTGGCTCATTGGTGTGGTCTGTTGCCTTCCGATCTAGAGGGTGCAGGTTTAAATCCCGCCATGTTACAAAGTCTTATCGAATTTTCGAAATTAAAGACTTTTATCTGACGCTCTACGGTGAAGGAAAACATCGTGAGTAAAGCTGCGCATTTCTACAAAGAAATATAAATTGTGCATGAAGTTGGCCAATCCGCACAGGGCCCGCGTGGACGACTAAGGCCTCACCCTGCACGGTTTTACTCGTGTCCCTCGGTAGGGACGTTTAATGGGCTGCTGATGTTACTAAAGGAATGAAGAAAGAAAGAAAACTTCTTATGCCTGGACACAATAAAATACAGAAACTGACGGTATTAAAAAGTATTCAATGACATCACTGTGATCAGAAGCGTTAACCTGATCGAGTGGTTCATAGCCTTGCTACCAATTTCACAGTCTCTCTGAATAAACTGAGTCAAATCTCTACATAATGCATTAATTCCTTTAGAAATAGACGGGTTGAAACGTAGCATCTCCGTGCAATGGAATTTTAAACTTTGAAAACAACTCATTAGTAATTCACTTTAATTAAAATAATGTAAAAATTTTTGATCACTTTAATTATGTCTGCATTATATTATGTCTATTTTTATTGAGTTAGGTGTTTTCTATGCATATATGACTATATACAAACAAGTTATATAAGTATACTCGTAATCATTGGTGTCTTTATGACGTCGCCAAGTCAGTCGCCAAGTTTTCGGCAAAAAGGCGTTGTGTGGGCTGGTAGCCTAACGTATGTTTGGGGAAAAGAGAGTTTAAACTTGCCAAGTCGCGGTTAGTATATTTTAATCTTCTTTTTTATAAGTGAACGAGACGGTCAGTGTGCTCACCTGATGGTAAGCGATACGCTTGACTATGCAGTTGAAGTGTTGAAGAATATTAATACCAGTAGGTAATTAATAAGTCATAATTCTTCAACATTTAACAAGTAACAAAGGTTGGATAAGTGCCATAGAAAGAAAGAAGAAAGAAAGAAAAAAGCATTTATTTGAACACAAAAACAATACAGTACAAAAATAACAATGGAATTTACACGTAAAAAAGGAAAGTTAGAATAAAAATAAAAAAGAATTTAAACATAGAAATGATCACACAAAATTTAAATAAAAATAGTTACGTAACGTATATTGTGGTCAAATGGGCCCTGCGTCAGCTTAAGCTGCCGTGTATCATATACAATTTCTAAGATTGATCAAGTTTGGCCACGGCAGCGCTGGCCCAACTTGATCAGTCTTAGAACCCCATAAGGGTCGAGATGTCTAGCGCAAAAGCGAGAATTCACTTTTCAGCATAAGGTTCGTCGATTTTATGCTCAATATTTAGCGCTGCTTACATCGATAGCTTGAAGCTATGGAAGATTGGTGTAATAATTACTGCTGTCCATCTTGATGGACATTTGATTGGTTCCATTCCAGAAACTTACGATAACCATCAAATGATCCCAAATGTTATTTAGTCCCTAGAACTAAGCAAAAAAAATATGGGAAGAGCCCATATTTAAAAAAACCCGTAAGTGTGAGCGAGTTACAATGGATCTTACAGGTTTCGGTGACAAGTCTTTAGAAACGTGCAGAGTCCCCAAATAACCTATAACAATGATACGTGACTAATCAAACCTTGAAACTGCTATGCCTAAATCTTTTGTAAGTAATATTAACTCAGGTGTGGGTAAAATAATAACCATTTGAAACCCATTGTTAAATTGATATCTCCTACCGACAATGACTGTACGAAGTGTTCCTATTCAGCAGCCTTTTCATGTTATTGTCTAATATATTGACTCAGCAATGATCAGATATCGGACCAGATGGCGAGCGTCTACCAACAAATCATCGGAAATCATTAAATGGAATCACAATACCTAGTTACTAACTATACAAGTTAGTAACTAGGTATTGTAGTTAAGATGTGAAGCAAGTTCATTGACTTTCAAGTTCTAACACCGAATAAGAATTAAACCAAATAAGGACGTGTTTATGCACCAAGTTTACAAGCATAATAAATACTACAACATTAGTTAGCAGTTATAAAAACACTAAAGACGTCCTCTCAGTATGTTGCCATAGTACGCACCATGCCGCAACGAAAAAACTATTATCATATCCAATTTTTCGCAGTTTTAAGGTAGATTTTATTGAAACTTGGTAAGTTGATAGAAGGTAACCTAGAATAGGTTCAAGGCTAATTTTTGTTCCATCTTCACCCCCCACTTCTCTAAAATGGGGGTTTGAAGTTTGTATGGAACATTCCGCAATTTTTGTAGTACGACGCTGAAATTTGGTATGCGGACTATTTGTCAGAAATTAAAAATATGGCATATTTATTTTAAATCAACCCCCAAACCCTTCAAATAGGAGGGGGAGTTTCATATCCAACTTTTCGCAGTTTTTAAGGAAGTAATGTGATAAAGTCACTCAACAAGAAATAAAGCATGCAATGCTCATTGTCTCTCTTGAGGATACAACCAAAGATGATGTTATCCGTAAGAGAAGTATTTTTACCAACATAAGTTGCCGGACCATAAACCGAATTCGCTGCTGACCTGTTACATATTATGTCGTAGAATCAATGTATGGACCATTATCATGAAATGCCAATAATTGCGTTTACATGAAATCAACATTGCCTTTGACTTATGTCTTTAACGACCCAGAGATAAATTAACGTTTAGAGATGTTTCATTTCTTCAAAAGATTTACACAATCACTCACATGAGAAACAGCACACATAGGTATATACCTAGCACACTTTTGGGCTTTTCAAAATTAATTTTCAATAATACAAGCACAATAATTTAAATTAGTGATCATATGTATGTGTTTTATTTGTATATATGTACTTAATAAATATAAACACTTTTAATGTTACTTGTATACGGCGATCTGAAACTGTAGCAAACGTTTAAAATAAAAAGTGTTGTAACGCCCAGGGTCATGTTGAGGTATCTGTACTTATGCAATAAAGAACCATTGTAAGCGTGGCTCATTGGTGTGGACCGTTGCCGATCTGGAGGGTGCAGGTTCAAATCTTGCCACGTACCAATATTTTTTTGAAGTCTCGATATTATATGTACGTTTATCCGACGCTCTTACGGTGAAGAAAACCTGCGTCCGCCTACGAAAAAATTAAAAGGTTGTGTGTGAAGTCACGCAATCTACACTGGGCCCCGTAGTCGATTAAGGCCTATACTCTCAGGTACAGGTAGGCTTGTGCTCCTCTTTGGAGAGGAGCCACGAGCTGATGATGATATAAGCTAATAAGATAAATAAATAATATGAATGTTAATATTATCAAGTTTGTTTACGGAATCGTCAATCGACGGTATTTATTGTAAAGGTTTTATCTTATATTATAAATCACCCTGGTACTAAGGGGTTTATCAGTGAAGGCAAGAATGTTTATCTGGCGTGAACATAGAAATGAAAAACGGATATTGATTTTATCACTCCATATAAACACGCGCAATGGATACAGATAATATTTAGATTATTTGTAGGAAACAGCGATTCATTGATATAGTCTGATAATGTTGACTACATTAATTACTACTTATTATGACATAGTACCGATTTCGGGATTAGTTTTCAAAACGTTTTAAATCACACAACGAGTAATAGAGCAAGCTAGGCTCGAAGTATCTCTCAGGAACTTGAATAAACAAATGAGTTATTCGTGAGAGAACTAAAGTTACCGACGTTAGGGGATGTGGTAGGCTTCAATGATTTCTAATCAATTATATCCATATTTAATAACGGATCCACATGCTATCATAATTATTTTGCATTTTGAACCCTTTGCCCACTAGACCACGCAGTTCCACACACCATATCACGATCATCGGATCATCATCATGAATTAAATTTGAGGACCCATTTGTTTTGGCTGAGACGTCGTTTGTAAATATATACTTAATATAAATAGAAAACGCCCAAGCCAATACAAAAAGGCATGTACATCAAAGTCCGTACTGTCCGGAGATCGAACCCGGAACTCTTGATGTATTAGTCGCCATCTTAACCTTTACACCAATGGGTCGTCAGAAAGGGACTTGAGATTATGAAAAATAAGATCTGCAGCTTTTCTTACGAATCAGGATCTAAAAAACAAAGCTCAATTTTAAAACAAGACGTATAGGCCTAAGTGCTTTAAGCATTCTGCTGCCGTGAGTAGATGTTACGATCCGATCACTGTCGCCATCACGGCGCACCAAAGCGCGTAAAGCATCTCCGAACATAGGAGTGTTATGCAATTTTATGTTTTGGGATCTTTATAAAATTAACAGGGTTTATGAGACCGGATATGAGACAACTGTTATCTCGAGTGACGGACGCGGTGCGGCATTGATGGAGAATGATAACAATTTATAAGTTGTTTATTTTCCTTCAATGCCATTCTGTCATGATCGGGCGTATTATTTACCATCAGGTGAGCGTCATGACAGTCTTGTACACTCTGTAACAAAAACAAAATAACACCCGCAACACTTCAAGACCGAGATTCTGTCCCGCCGGCGGGCCTGTTATTGCGAGTCCCTACAGATTCGACCAGACCGTATTCGTGTTACCGATACGTACCCGGTGGCTTTTCTCCCCATAGTTATAGCTTAGATCGTATCTTCAAATTCAGTATAGGGAAAAGTCAGTTTGTGCGAATTTTCCCAGTTTAGTTTCTTTTTGAAGCTGATTGTACGAAACTAAGGATGATTCCGTGCTTTCTTCCGAAGCACGTTAAGCCATAAGTCTCGGCTACAGTTGTAGGGTTGTGGTCGTTAACACTCACACAAATAAATTTTCAGTTTCATATTGAACATTTTAGGTGATTTAATGTTTTTATAATGTTTGAGTATGCGTTAAACTCTATTTTTTCTGAAAGAAGTATTTCATGAGCTACTTTCGCAAGCATTTATATGATATATTGTTACATTAAGGAATTGTTTTTAAAAAAGGCTACACTGTCGAGTTTTCTTGGGTGCTTCTTT